>JAOEHY010008318.1:0-18801 GCA_025447955.1 Psilopsiagon aurifrons | reverse complement strand
ATGGTTTAAGCCATAAATCACACATTTTGCTCACTCACTTCCTCCTCTTTCTTCCCCCCCCCCCCCACCCCAAGGCGGGGGGAATGGGGAGAAGAATCGAAAGAATGTAACTCCCACTGGTTGAGATAAGAACAGTTTAATAACTAAGGTATAACACAAACCACTACTGCTACCACCAGTAATAATAATGACTAGGGAAATCCAAGGGAAGAGGATACAACTGCTCACCACCTGATGACTGAGCCATGAACTGCACTCTTCTGGGTTCCTGCCCCCGGTTTTTCCGTTCTAGGCATGACATGCTCTGGTATGGAATACCTCTTTGGCTACTTTGGGTCAGGTGCCCTGTTTCTGCTTCCTCCAGGCTTCCCCTCCTCCCTGGCAGAGCATGAGACTCAGAAAGTCCTTGGTAAAACCAAACATTCTAAGTCGTAACTATAAACATCAATGTTATCAGCGCTGTTCCCAGGCTGAAAGTCGAAAACACAGCTCTGCACCAGCCACTAAGAAGGAGAAAAATGACTGCTGCTGCTGAACCCAGGACACACATGAAGAAGTGGAAAAGGAAATAATCAAAATATTCTCACATGCATCATACAAGCTCTGTTGACCAGTGGAAAGTATTGCATAGATAAATCATACAGATTCACATAAATTCAGCACAAAATCCTTTGAAATATCACTTACTATTGATTTATTGTTGCTTTAACTTCCTAGGCAAATGTACACTTGCATCTGCCATTGTTAATTATCCTCCACTCTGCTTTATCACTTGGCCAGTCCCACCTGTTAAACTTGGGATTTATGGGTAAAGTTCTTACTTGTTACCCTTACCCATCATCACCATGATCATATCCATTGGCACCCTCATAGTTTAAAAAAAAATACCAAACAAACCAAAGCCCTTTCTTCTTGTGTTTTTTTCATGCATCATAGTTTTTCCTAGACACTGACACAATGCTTCACAAAAGCATTCCTACAGAAATATATATTGATTGTCATACTGTGTGGCTTTGATATACTGGTGTTTGTTCAGTAAGTGATGTATAGTGTATATCTGGTTTGCTCAAATTGGTTTGATCAAAATTATATTTTTTTCATCTATTAGCTTATCTATCTCCCATTTCCCCTGGTATAATTACTTATTATCCCTCAAATGAGCTGGTCCGTCAGTGTCTCAAGTTGTTCAACATACATAACTATCAGTGTGTACTCTGTCATGCCTTGCTCAGTAGTGAGAACAATGTTTATTCATCTTCTCCCAACCTGGGAACTGTTACATATTCTGAACCTTTTGTTAGCACCTTTTTTTATTTGTATGTAACAAATTATGTCCTTTATTTCACATTTCCTTGAAAAATTGATGATAATCTTTTGAATGTCACATGCTTTCTCAGTTTCTTCAAGTTGTAAACTCTTTGGGACCTTTTCTTCTTTCTGGTTTTCAAGTAATATGAGGTTCTTTTCAGCTGGGGCCTCTCAGAGTGCAAGTGGGTTCAGTTCTCTTGAACTCCTGAAACTTCAGCAGTATCTGATTTACATATTTTCATCAAGGATTTTTCATTAAGTAAAGTACAACTTCCAACATTATTTCATGTAATCCTTGTTCTTCACAATTCCACAGTGCTTACTGAAAAGAAAATTAGAATTTTTAGAGAGAAATAGTGTAACTTGGTTATAAGTGCCACAAACATGAAATCAGTCCTCATGGGTGGTTAACCTTACTTTTGAGTTTCTTGATGTTTGTGGGTGTTGGAAATCTTTAAGTCAGCATCATTCTAATGGTGTGCTTCATAGTAGGTAGCCTGTCACCTTTCCAATGTAAATGTTCTTACTCAATAGAAATTGCATTTTGTATTGGAAACTGTTAACTTTCATGACAATTGGCATCATCATGCAACAAAATCGTGTATATGAAAGAAATTTTTGTCTCGAATTCAAGATCTTGGAACAGAGTAGTCTTTCATGTTCAGAAAAGCAACATAATCTTAAGAAAAGTGAGAATGATAACACTTTGTTTGCATGTGCCAACTGTTTTTACTGTTCAGTTTCAGAAATAAAGGATGAATCTCCTTTTGGAAGGACAGTATCAATGTTGTAGTGTGAGAATAAAGGCTGTGAGTAGCCAATGTTAGAATTACACTACCAGGATGTAATTTGCCTTTACATCCTGGCTTTCCAAGCTCTGTGAAATTATCTATGATGCCACAAACCCCAACTTTTACTACCTACTAGCTATGTGATACATATGTGAAAATCATAATTTTAAATGAGACCAGCATGCTAGCAAGCCTCAGCAAAGGATCTGCTTTCACCCACCTTTAAAATATTTACTTATTAAAACATCTGTGCTGTTCTTTCCTATTGTCTTTTCTTTAAATTTCTATTTTGAAAGCCCCAACCAAACCCAATGCAATCAAAACACTGCTGCACAGGTACTGGACAAAACATCCTCCCAAAATGGTGTCATTCGTGCCTGATAGCCTAAGCAGGCCGAATAGAAAATCTAAGCAACAAGAGGAGACAACAAATGTTAACTTGCTTTGCAAGTGGGAAGAGAAACATGAACAGATCTGAGTTAATGATGTAGACAGTACCTCACCTTACCACTGAGAGTAGTTCAAACAGCCTTAAATTGTCGCTGACTGAGCTCTGTAACACTGGCATGGGTTAGCTCATCAGTACTGCTGAGAGAGATGCTGCAATACAGATTTTCTGCATTAGACACAGGAATTGGAAATTGCTGCATACTTGATTTGGCTATTCTAGTTTAAGACACTGCACTATTCTCTGGTGAGCTGTTTAGACATGCTCAGAGGCTGCATAAATAAGTCTATGACAAAGATACGAGTTCTCCCTAGATACACCAATGTCATCTTCATTGCCAAACACATCTGTTTGATACTCCTGCTGCTGAATTTTACTTTTGTATTTCTCTGTTGATCATACTATCTGCCATCTATCAAACACATGCAGAGTGTGCTAACACAGAATGACAAAAGCAATAGTCTTATTGTACTGGAAATGGAATAAAGAAGATGTGGTGAGATAAAGTCTCATTTCAAAGTCACAAATATATTTTCATCTTACCCATCTGTGTTCTGTCTCTACAAGCTGAATAATCTATTTTTAGCAAAATTCAAATGATCTGGATTGCATTTTGCTTACTAGGCTAATCTCTATCTGACTACTTATTGATCATTTTCTGTCTGTTTTTACCTGTGTGCTGGCTGCCTGCTTCTTTTTCTGAGTACTGTTATTTCCATTTGCTATTTAAATATGTATAATGAAAGAGTTGTGGGGGTTTTGTTGTGGTTTTTTTTTTCTTTTTAAAATATGTTTTCTGATGCAGGTAACTATTCTTGCTTGCTTATTCAAATCGCTGCTGTCGTGCTAAAGGGAGAAACAGAAACAATAAAGCCACAAGTAACTCACTCTAGGTGGCACTAGCAGACACAGCAAATGCCTGTAATTCACTGTAAGTAAGATGAAGGTGATAGAGCATTGCAATTTCACTGCAGTAGTATATGGCAGACAGTGCAAATTTCAGGTAGGCAAGCACTGACCTGTCTCTATCTAACCACAGTCTTTAACACCTACAGAACACAAGTTAAAAATGTTCTGGAAATGGTGGTAGCTGCTTGATGCAGCACTAAGCATATGCATACCTGACTTATTATTTTTATCGTAAGGTAACTGCATAATTTACTTTTCTGCCTGTTTTATGTAACACTTCTATTTTATGATTAAATTTGGCTCTTCTATTGTACTCACATAATGCCTTCATCTTTTAATACCTCATCTATTCTGAACTTCTTGAGAATATCAGATTCCTTACAGGGAAAGGGGGGAAGAAATTACCTTTAAAATGACAATAACAGTAAACCAGGGAGGGATGCCAGCTCAAAAACCCAAACCTGACATTTTCTTTTGCCTTCATATTCTGCAGTCTTCCTTGACTTAAGATCACAGACTGGATTCTGCTGCAAGGAGAATATTGTCTCTTGTTTTGTTGGTAGTGGTGGTGGTGGTTTTTTGTTGATATCATAACACCTTTCTGCAGTGGTAGCAAATCAACTGAAATACTGAACAAGCATTTTAAAGCACTGTATTTTATCGCTTTTTCTCCCAATTCTTTTTGCTGCTTCTATAAGGAAAAACATACTAGCTTTGATCTCTTTCACCTCAATGAAATCAGGTAATACTGGGCTGTGTACTGGGGTTTACAAGGCCAGGCTGATACTACGTAATCTGTTCATGTGACTTCAAAAGGGAAAGCATGTCAAATATTAAGTGCATAGGTTGGGTAGGATAATGATGTTTTGGGCAGGAACTGTAAAAACATGAAAGTGGCTCACGAGTTGACCAGTTACCCATGCAGCTATTGAGGGGATATTGAGAAAATTCCTTTAACGATCTTATTATAACCACTTAGATAGTAAAGGATGACTACTGTATTTTACCTCCCTGAGGAAAAACTGTGCAATTTTACAGGAGAATATAGAGTCTTAAAAATATATTTATCATGCATGATTTTTGGTGCTGAGAGATGCTAAAGTATTGATGAACAGTTTTCATAGAATCACAGAATCCAGGACCCAGTGCAGATCATCTGGTCCAGCCCCTCTGCCAAGGCAGAACCACCTAGAGCAGGTTACACAGGAATGAATGTCTCCAGATGCATTTTGTGCATGCTGAAATGGCTTTTCCAAATAAATTGGCCATAATTTTTCACTTCTCACCTGAATATGTAAAATAATGTACAGAAATACAACCTGTTGCTCTTAAAGGCACAATAATTTTGTTAGTCATCTGTTGTTGCATGTGGATTATGGTTTCTAAAGTTTCTTCAGCATCTGCATTAGGCACTTATTATGCAGTGCACATGGGGACCTTTTTTCAAATATGCTACTATAACCAGATTAAGGGGAACTTGAAATGGTCAATGTCATAAAATTCAACAGAAAATCTCCCAAGAAGTCTGAGATCATTCAGCTGATGTTCATTTTAGACAACAAACATGGGGAGAAATTAGCACTAACTTTACGTATAAAAGGAGAGGTTCTGAAATGACCCTTAACATTAGATATGACACCTTAAGGCTTTCACAGACAGTTCTGGGAAAGCCTGAACTCAGGTCTTATTAGTAATAAAGTTATAACCAACTTAAAAGTTACAAAATTCGTGGAATTCTTGGTTTCTATTAGGATTTCCTAGATGGAATAAAATAGATGTCATTATTGTTTTACTTAGTAAATTCATGGTGTGACTGCATCTTATATGCTGTATAGTTATTGTTTCAACTCCAAATAATACACATGAAAGCTTGAACAAAGGAGTAAAGAAGGAAATATAAGGAATGGCATCTGTGAGGGAAATCTAAGAAGGATTTAGTAAGATTAAAAAAAAAAAAAAAAAAAAACACAAAAAAACCCCAAAACATATGCTTTAACTGAAAAAATATATATGTATCAGGGATATAGGGTATATTGCTATGATTAAAATGCTTAGAAGACTGACAAATCCAAATTGCTATCAGCAGATATCAGATTTCAATAGGCTACTGAGAAAGATTCAGCAGGAACCTGACCAGGGTCCAAAATTTTCTTTTAATGGTACAGCAGTGATAATTTTAAAAACTACAGACAATGCCCAAAGCTTGACAAAATAATGTCTTGGGGTTTGGTTTTGTTTGGGTTTTTTTTAATGTAGGTGAATATGTAGTTACAGATTTAGCAATAGTCACCTGCACAAATATAATATTGGCTATGACTGACGGGGTAATTTTTCTAAAGACAAAGGTCTGATTATGTGTCAGCTATGATTTCTCACTGAGAAAAAGGACCAAAGTAATTCTGAGATGCATAAACAAAAATGTAATTGGTGAAATATTATACAATACAGCTGTTTAACCCTTGTAAATTCTGAGAGAATTGTGGTGACTCTGCATTCATCACAAAGTGAAGCAATTGCAGAAGTACTGGACATGCAAATGAAAATAGCTACATCTCCAGAAAACAGGACTTGTAAGTAAAGGTTGCAGAAATTGGTGCCAAGGGGACTGAGAGAAGGTATAATAATTAAGCATATAAACACTGTTTAGGAAATACATTTTTTTCACAACTTGACCGAAGTCATATACCGCCATTGTTCAGGTTAGTTTGAACTAGGGTAGTAGATCTCTGATTTAAAAAAGGTTAATAAATTAGACACCTTGTCTTCAGTACCAGTTCCAATATTCTTATCTTTGATATAGCTGAAACACTATTAGCAGCTGCAGGAATTGTTAAAGCTAAGGTAAAGCTAAAATGTCACTGATAAAAATTCATTCATTGGTTATTTTCCATGAGCAAGTACAATCTATCCTGTCAAGATTCTGTCAACTCTTATACAGTTTCACGGTTTCAGTTGGCTGTGCTGGTTACTGGATTCAAAACCTAATTTTGCCTGCCTTTGCAATAATCATCACCAGCTTCAGAAGCAGGCAAGCCACAAGGCAAGTAGGATGCAACAAGGATCACACAAGCCACAGGGGCACCACTGCCTGGGCCTGCGGAAACCCTCTTTAAGCAAAGAAGCAGTTGAATTTCCCCACATCAAGCAGCGTTCAGCTAGGCTTTGGGGAGGATCTTCATTCATGGTCCCATCATTCACATGAACAGAAGTTAATAGCTCACATTTGCTTGCACAGGATGTTGCTGAGAAGCAAAGTATAGAGCAAGAAAGTTTGTTGTTAGGATATGAATGTGTAGGCTGCCACGCTGTAAATCTTTTCACAATTTCTACTTCTGACGTCTGCTGATTTTCATATGAGAATTACACATGCCTTGGAGAATGTTAAAATAGTACAGAGAAGGGAGGAATAACTTTCACTAATTGCAAGTCCAGGTTTTCTAATTCTGCAAGATTACACTAATAATTTGCTGTGTCTGCTATTTTATGGTCCATGCTAGAATTCTAGGTGACTGTTGAAATACTGGCTTCCTTTATCAGGCAATGTCCTGTGTGTTACATAGGTTATTGCTGTACCACAGCTCCACTATCAGAACTTTATTTCTGTTTCTTTCGGCAAAGCTGAACTTTTTAGATCTAATCCTACCTGTGATTTCCTGTGTGCATAGTAGACACATGTATATGTCAGGTGGTAAATACTTTTGGCCAACTAATAGCATACTTTGTTTGACTTACTATTGCAACATGAAAATTTTTCCTAGACTTGAATCTGCCAAAGGCTAGGCATGATTTTCAGGTGACCTGCAGTGTCATTTCTGTGTGGCTTTTATATGAAAGGAAGATGTTTGCATTATGAATTGTACCAAAGGCAAGAATGAACAATGAAATTGTGTTATTTCAGTTCTTTGCAGTTTTCATGTTTTGTAGACAGGATTACAGAACTGAAGAATATTCCTGTCTATGTGTGGTGCAGGGCAGTCTGTGAAGTTGATGGTCAATGCACTGGAACTGTGGCATAGCTATATACCTGGAGTATAGACATTGCCTACCTTCAAATCAGTTGTAAATAGGGTTCTAACTATTTTTGTAGCTATAGACTTCAGTATTTTGGATGAATGGCCAAATATTTTAGCATTTCTTTTCCTTGAAATTGCTAATGCTTCATTCAGAATTCCATATCCACTTATCCTCAGGAATGAATTTGTATAGTTGCAGGAGGTTTATGCACAGGACTGGATGATGTTGTGTCTGAAAAAAAGGATTACTGATAGGAAAATGAACTGTAGCTGTGTCTTAGCTGTCAGAAATAAGTCAAGTACAATAAGAAGCTTTTGAGACAACATGGGAATTGAATCCCTCCTCCTACTGTGTTGTTTGTGTAGATGATGTGTACAAGGTTTTGAAAACAGAATTTATTTGTGGAACAGTATTTATTACTAGATAGGAAAGCACCTGTGTATCATCTGCCTTATGGCAATTTGCAAAAAAAAATTGTAATTTAAGGTGCTGTTTTCAGAAGCTCCTCTGAATACCCAGCAATTTCCATTAATTTCCCTTAAACCTCTGCAAAGTCAACAGGGTCCCATTGGCCCCTTGCACAATGCATGCTAGCTTACATCAGCGATGTAAGTTAGACTGGAGCTGGCATACTTCAGTTAACCCAGGTTCAGGTAAAACCAATAACCCTTACTGGTTTGTTCATCTATAGTTGCTTGCATACACTTAGTTTCCATTTTCATCACTTAACATGCTGGACTGGTCCAATTAAGTCTTACTAAAAAAATTGCAAACACACACCAGAGAAAACAAGGAAGACATGTAAATATGTTACAAAACACTGAGTAAGGAAAATTGAGAGAAGAATAAATCTTATATGAATGGAATCAGAGTATGAAAGGATTTTTCACTAAGAATCTAAAGAAGATGTGCTGAGATAGCTAGCTGAGTACGTGTGCAAATTAGTGTTTATTGTGATAAATATTGTTTACATACACACCAGCAGGAAGCAAACTGAGATTGCCTTTTCTTCATTTAAATCCTAGTAATGAAGTATTTGACCAATTGCTGATCTTAAAGTATTGAGATTAATAATGCTAATTTTTCCTCTCTAAAAAAAATATAAAAAGACAAATACCCCCTCACCCAAACATTCATGAGGCCATAATGAAGGAATAAAGACCCAGGCCATGTCTGAGGATAGAAATGAGCTCTTTGGCAGTGACTAACAATGACTTATTTTGTCCTATCTTACACCAGCAGATTTTGTATAGTTGTGAACTAATTGGTAGATATTACAAATGAGCTGCATAAACTCATGAGCTAATCATAAAATTAGCAGTTTGACTAGATATCTTAAAATTAATGTTTTTCTTCTTTCTATATGCAATGAAAGTATGATGAATCTAACTTAAGATTTCATGCAGTTTTTTTCAAGTGGCAATCTGTAGGATTCCAATGAAACATTTTAAAACTGACATTAAGTTTCAGTTCATAATGATAAAAAATTACAGATTTCTTAATCTGGTATTAATATAACCTTAACCTAGATCTTCTTGGAGACTCTCTCTGTCATTTGTCATTATTCCTTCATTTATATTTCTTTCCTAGTTCTACAGTGAGAGAGTTATGAAGGCCATTCTGACCAAATGGTTGTAATATCTCTTTTTGTATTTGGCAGTTCTTTCAAATGGCTGTTTGATCTTAGCCATTTTCTACAGATGTATTTCCACTTAGAATAAGCTGCAACTGGCTTCATGACTGATATACATAAATCTGAGTGTATTTAGGCTTCTGATAAAAGTGTCCAATAAAACTTTGGGTCTGTCATAAAACAAGCTGAGGTACCATTCTTTCCATTGTCTTCTTTTGGGACCAGTATTAGCAAAATTATTTTTTAGAGCTTAGCTGGAATTAAATCCTATGCATTGCTGTAGATATCTATGCCTTTCTGTCCCTGATTTGGTTCAATGTTAATTAATATTAACATAAATATAAACCCAAGATATTTTATTTAAAGAACATGACAAGATTTTATTTCCCATGTTCATAAAGAATAGTCTAGTACTTGCTAGTGAACAGTATATGCTGTTTTTTCCTGTGCAGTTCTTTTTAATAGATGCTTGCATTTATATTTCTTACCTGAAGGCAAAATGGCAGTTGAAGGAAAGGCAAATCAAAAAATAAAATCAAACATATTTTTCATTATTGAAAAGCAAATATATACAGTCTCTTTGAAAATAATATATTTCATATGCATTCTTTGCCAGAATAGCATTTAGGCAAATGTGTATGCCATTACCACAGACACAAAATGCTGTAAAATTCCACAGATATGAGTAAGACACTTACTGTCTTGTCTTTTAGTGCAATAATTACATGTAAAGAATATATACGAAGAGTTACAGGCTGTTATTTGTACACAGTATGTTTGTATAAATGTTAATTTGTGGAGTATTGCTATATTTGATGAAGTTATAAGTTATATCTACAAATACCATCATATACTTTTCTGATATTTGATTAACATTCTCAGAATTAAGTATAAAATGTAGACTGTTGTCTACTTTTACATCCAAAACCTTAGATTAGTAGGTTAGTGAAAATGAAGGCTCGGTTATTTTTGGAACTCTTGGATTCTGTAAGAATAACAAGTCTAAACAAAGTTTTACCCAATTTTTGTTCATTCAGGTTTGGACAGTGGGACCGAAAAGCATGAACACTTTCAAGAATGCTCTTTTGCATAGAACTCTCTTCCTTTCTTTCTTTTTTTTTTTTTTACCCCAGATTTGGGTGTTAACTTTGTAACTACCATATTGATGCATAATTTGAATATTTCAGAATAGAATCGTGGAATACCAGGTTGAAGGGATCTCAAGGATCATCTGGTCCAACCTGTCTTGTCAAAGGCACAATTTAGACAAGATGGCCTGGCACCCTGTACAGCTGAATCATGAAAGTGTCCAATGTTGGAAATCCACCACTTCCCTCATCAGATTATTCCAAATGAAGTAACTTGTGCCTATTACCCCCTGTCTTTTCCATGTGACTCCATGTAAAAGGGGTTCTCCATCTTCTTTGTAGCCCTCTTTCAAATCCTGGAACATGATGAGAAGTTCTCTCCTCAGTCTTCTTTTCTCAAGGCTGAACAAACCCTGTTCTCTCAGCCTTCCCTCACATGGCAGGCTTCCTTGTTCTTTGATCATCTTTGTGGCCTTTCTCTGGACCCTCTCCAGCCTGTCCACATTTGTTTTTGTAGAGCAGGGACCAAACCTCAAGACAGTATTTCAGGTGTGGCCTGACAAGAGCTGAGTAGAGTATGATAATGACTTCTTTATCTCTGCTGGTGATGCCCTTGTTGACGTAGTGCAGCATCCTGTTGGCTTTCTTTGCTGCAGCTGCACACTATTCTCTCATATTGAGCTTGTCCACCAGGACCCCAATGTCCTATTCCACAGAGCTGCTCCCCAGCTGGGTATATCCCAGCCTATGCTGCATTCCTGGATTGTGTTTTCCAGATGCAAGACCTTATGCTTGTCCCTGTTGCACTTCAAGAGGTTCTTGTTAACCCACTCTTCCAGTCTATTCAGGTATTCCTGTAGGGTGGCTCTCCCTTCTGAAGTGCCCACTTCCCCATTCAATTTTCTATCACTGGCAAACTTGGTCAGGGTGCACTTCATCCCATCTTCCAGACCTCTTGTGAAGATATTAAACAGAGTTGGCCCAATATTGATCCCTGGGGGACACTACTAGTATCAGGTCACCAGTTTGAAAACAAGCTATTTACCAGCACCCCCTGGGTGCATCCTGTCAGCCAGTTCCCCACCCACCACACAGACCTCTTGTCTGGACTGTAACACATCAGCTTCTCAAGGCGGTGGCTGTGGGAAACCATGTCAAGAGCCCTGAAAAAATCCAGGTAGACAGTGTCCACTGCTTGCCCTGTTTCAATCAAGCAGGTTACTCTGTTGTAGAAGGCATCAGGTTTGTCAGACACAATTTGCCCCTGGCAAATCTGTGTTATTTTATTCCAACCACAAGCTTCATTTCGCCTATGATAGCCCCTAGGATGATTTGCTCCATAACTTTCCCAGGTACTCAGGTAAGTCTGATGGGCCTGCAATTTTCTGGATCCTCTTTTGAGCCTGTCTTATAGATTGTGTTGGTGTTAGCCTTCTTCTAGTCTTCTGGGACATCCCCTAATCTTCTCAAAGATTAGAGAGCAGCTTTGCAGCGATGTAAGCCAGCTCTCTTAACGCCCTCAGGTGGATATTGCCACAGCCCATCAATTCATAAGGGTCAAGCTCCTGTATTAGTTCATACATCAACTCTTCCTTGACTGATGGTGGATCTCTGTGTCAGTCTGGATTTTAGTTCCCAAGGCTTGGGGCTCAACAGCGCTGGCACAGACAGAGATGAAGAAAGGTATTTGGAGTTTTGGAATCATATGTAGAATGATGAAAGATTAGCTGCAAAATTGGAATGTTGTTCAGCAGGAGGATTATGACTATTACTTGATTCCTTGGTTTGGGTTCATGTTATTTTTGCTTTAGCCTGAGATGGTATTGATTTGCAAGGACTTTTTTCCTTCTTGTAGTTGTGCATACTGAATTATCTGGGCAAATAACTGTTCCTAACAGTACTGTGCTCCTGAGAACTCAGTTGCTAGTAAAGCATGCAATAAAGTTACCTTCCAACATGGCCTTGCAAAGTTCCATAGAAGACAAAAATCTAGTTTTGGTGTCTTTTGAAACACAAAGATTCGTTTAGCCAGTCTGTCCTGAAAAACACAGCTGAAAGTTTTAAGTGCCATATTTATTATCTGAAAAGGCTTTTTACATGCTGCTGTTTGAAACCAGAGACTAACATAACAGAATCAAAGTGTAAAATAAGAAAAAAGATGGACATGAATGACATCTGAATAGGTAATATAAATGAAGACATCTTCAACAGGGCTTATCGTACTGCTGCTTCCTTTTTTTTTTTTTTTGGTCAGGCTGGTATTATATTGATTATCACATTTCTCTGAGGTAGGAGGTCATATTTTTCCTTTTGAAAAGCAGAGTGTACATGTAGTCATTTTTAGAATTTGTAGTTGTTAAAATAATTTCAAACTTGAATCTCTAAAATAGTTGTGGATGGTGCACATATGGTATTAGGAAAGCTCATTAATCAGTTCTTCTAATAACCTGAAGGTGGCTCTGTAAATTCCTAGCTAATGCATTCTGTGAATACTACCATGTATATGCATTTCACTGTATATAAGTTGTTATAAAATGACTTGTTCCCCAGACATATCCTTGTAAGTGAGAAGCAGTAGCTCAGCTGATTTTGCCAAGAAGGAAAAGTTAAATTACTGCTTAAGTCAGTCTTTTGTCCTTCATTAGCAGTGAATTAATTTCTTAAAGAAATAAAAGATCATCTTGAGTTATTTAAAGTGTAAATTTAATTTTAAACCTGCATCAGTCCTCATCTATTTACAGAATAACACATTAATAGTGAAGCTGAAAAAAAACATATGTCCTTCACAAATGGCTAGTCATGCTAAATTGCAAGACCTTCACTCTGTCTTGAATTCATAGTCAAAACTGTAAACATGCACAGGTTAATAAATTGGTTTTAACAAGGAGCCACTCTACATGGAGTAAACATTTTCTTTGTTACTAAAGTATAAATAGGATATAGTTTTTTAATTAATTTATGCAACCAGCATTTCAGTGTTTCAGGAAGTGTCAGTGATAGGCCTAGAAATTATTACTGTGGTTTTACTTGCAAAGTACTGGAGAATAAGAGTTCTTGTCTGCTTCCATGATAAATGCAGAAAGAATGCTTTCCATACAGAAAATATTTTTTTAATCTGTTGAAATATTTTAATAAATGTATGCAATCTCAAATGGTGCTCTTGTGAATAGGATAAGATCAAACAGCAAGGCAAGAGGTCTTGGAGATATTTATGTTTCCTTAAATGATACTTGTGACTCACTAGGTCATCCTTCTTTCAAATCAGTTTTGAACCAATGTTTCATAAAGCAGTAGTGGGAAGCCAGTGTGGGAAGTGCTCTTTCAGATGCGACCATATGCAGCCATGAAAGTTTTCTCTTTTCTCTCTGCAAGAGTAAGATTCAGAGGTTTTGATTTTTATTTTGCCTTGATTCATTTCATTCCACCTACTGCATCTAAAAATGACTCCTGTAAGTTTAATTAGAGTAGCCATTCCTTTATTTAAAAAGTGAACAAAACCAAACTGTTGATTAGTGTTTTGTCATGTTAGCTACATTGAATTATATCCTTAATATGTTTACAGCATTATAAAATGAAGCTAGAATCCATAATTCAGTCTACAAAATTATTTTCTTTCTTTATGAATGGCAAGAGGCTATTATTACTATTATCATTATTATTAAATACATGTAGGCCAGGTGATAGTCTTTCTTATATTTTAAATTATGGCAGGCTATTTAAAGTTTTGGTTTTTTTTTTTTTTTTTTCCAGTAGCATTTGTTACATTGATCAGATGAGGATTTTTGATAGAAAGATTATTCTATCTTTATAATTTATAATTTAGTGTGTGAAAGGTAAAATAAAGAACATGCTGATTATTCAATTTTTTTTATTGGATCATATATGCATATGTCATTCTCTGAAGTTGTCTTTATAGATAAAAATGTGTGTAATGGCGCATTTACCTGGTAAAAATTCAGCTACTCTGCATAGCAGTTTGTTCTATTCAACACCATCTGGCAGCTGCAAGGAGGAAAAACAATAGCCAGCCATACCTGCAGGTAACCTTCCTGTTACTTCACTTTCCAGGTCATCAAGGCTGAAATATTGTTCATAATTGCTTTATTGACAACCCACAGAATGTTACTCTTGAAATAATTCTGAGATCCTTGATTTGATAGCAGAATCATAAAAGTGAACAAATGTGGTAGCCTTCCTACTGAAGTCATTCATATTAGTGCTGTGATTAAAGAAAAGGTGCTAAGCAGATGAGGCCTTTGGTATGGTTTCTGCAGTCTAAATATAGACATTGAAAAAGCAAGAAAAAGCTTTTGAAAAAGACTTGGAAGGAGCAATGAAACACTCAGGAAACCTGAAAATTTTTAGGTGTATTTTAGGATCAGATGTTGTTGGTTTTATGCTGCTCCATCTGTTTTTATATTAGAGAAGCTGAAATGAGACAGGAAGGAAAGAAAAATCTTTAAATGTTTATTGATATTTTCAACTGATGTGTTCAAGTGTGTTTGTATACTAATTTCTATGAAAATCTGTGTACTCCAGTTATACCAAGTAATGAGCTTACAGGCAAACATTTTAAATAGAAACTTACGAAACTATAAAAAGAGTTAAAAACCAAAAAGCTGACTCTTTTAAGAATTTCATCACTGTACTTTAAATCAATTTCACTCTCAAATTGCTGAAATGTTTATGTATTTCCCTAACTACTGTTACATATTGAAAGTCTAACTTGTGAAGTTTTTCACAAACATAATATGCTGTTCAGCAAGGAATAGAGAAGGAAGAAAACAGAAGCAGCATGTCAGGATACGTTACAGCTTTGAACTGTATACCCTTCTTTGCCTAATGTGGGGGGTTTATGCACCCTTAATTGGAATGAAATGTTTATAACAAATATTTAATCAGGATTCAATGATTAAATAGGCAATTTTAATTTTGCTGTCATTATTTTTTCCTAGGTAATCAATGCAGGTGTGCGTTAATGACAAAGTCTAATTGAGTACTTTCATTTTGTGAAAAGAAGATTAAAAGGAGAACATTCACTTTTTAAACTAGAAGTGATGACAGAGGCACAGGACAATTCCTGGGTATTAATGACTATCTGAGAAACCTGAAGGCTCAAGGCTTAGCCACGGACTGTTGACCTCAGGTGGTCATTAATTCTTCAAGTAATGCTCCATGCTCTGATCATTATTGCAACTGAACAGTGATGAAGTAGCAAGTTTCAGCAATTAAACCACCAGCAATATTTTTAAATGCATATTTTTATCTCCCACTTGGATATCCTGACACAAAGCAAAGAATGAATCAAACAACTGATAGCATCCAGTCAAACCTTCGTGTTTTCCTTAATTTGTATGATCTATCATTGAGGACATGCCACATTATTTCACTGCATCTGTTAAGCAACATATTGTTGCCCTGGTAGCTGTGCCCGGCACATGTTATGTATACGGCTGGATGTATATGCCTCCAGGGATCCTTGAAACTTACAGATTTTTATTCTTGCGGTAATGATGCAGATGCTTGACTAGCATCAGAATTACAGTGTAAGCAGCATTCCCTTGTCTTCACCATTCTGTATGCTAATTTTCCTATCTTTCTGCAATTAAATATGTAGCTAAACCTTATTTTGCTAGGTTTTTGAGGTTCTTTTATAGCCTTATTAGTCAAAGGAGAAGCAAGACAAATTTCCCAACAAGTTAAAGCTAAAACTTGTTAAAAACAGTGGAAGAACTTGCACCAACATATATCTGGTTTGATACAGCTTCTTTATGCAGCTTCATGCAACCAGTTCTGATGATCTGCAGCTAGAGCTTTACTCAGTTCTGTGAAGAGTCAAAAGATCTCATGCAATTGATTTGAGATCAACACAGTTATCTGATGCCACCATATTAGAGTAAGTTTTCCTGTACCTAAGCATTACATAATTTAATAAATTATTTATACACAATATATACTTGGTTCACACACAGAATGCCTATATATTCTGTCTACACAGAATACCTTCAAGTCTTGGCAAACCATGCGGTCTTTTCCAATTTCAGTCACTAAGTGGTTCAGAAACACCTTTTGGAATGCTTCACAGTTTTACTGCTGATACTTTTTAGGCTATGTGACAAGGGCAGATTAACAGATAAAAGCAGCTAATCGAAAAATCAGCAGTTTATGCCTGACTGGAGCAAGCAGACTAATGAAGCATATAGAGTTAGGCAGGTCTCAGTAAGACATTAATAACACATATGCAAAGAGGTGAGTGAGCTAGTCATGGCAAGTCACTTTGTAAAGAGACTTTAGTTTAGAAAAGGATCAAGGATTTCTGGAAGCATACCCTAATTAGCAAAATCATTATCACAGGGTCATTGTGGGCATAGATGCACACACAGCATAGGTAGCAGGTCAGAGCATTTTTGATGTCATCTGCTGGTTTCAAGTGCAGCATATATGAGAATGCATGTCCTGCAGCATAGGTAAATAAAGGCTAAAATGTGCTATGCTCCTCATTTTACATAACTTAGAGTTTTAACATACTAATTTCATCTACATAAATGAAAATGTGAGTATCATAAGATAAATTATTTTCAAACTAATGTAAAACAATAAAAACACTAGGGCAATTTTAATTATTTAAAGTTGATTTGACAAGATAATGCATTCACCAATTATTCCACTGAATAATAAATCTTTAGTTGCTGTTCCCCTCTTGTCAAAATACTGCTCTCTATTTTAAAATAGGCTCTACTAAAACATTCATTTGTGGTTGTTATCTCCCATAGCTGCTGCAAGGAGGAATAAATTGTATGCTTGCTCTTTTTGCCATCCATCAGCATGTTGGTAAAGCACTTTGTATACAACATAAACATTAATGGCAGCAAAGTTAGAGTTATGGCTGCTACTATTCTCCCTCCTTTAATGGTCTATCTTTGTTCTGTGTCAGTCATAATATCTGGGAGTTTGAAAATTTCCTCCTGAAGCAGTGTTTAATAGAATTCTCCCTGTTATATTCCAGCATAGTCATTAGTGGGAAAACAACAGCTGCCCATTAGTGATTACTATAAGATCCCAGCATACTGGGCTTGAGTGAGAGGGAAACAACTTCATGTGTGTGAATCTGTGGCAATAAAAGTGTGGTTTAAAATGGAAAGCCTAAACCTACTTCCGATCCATCTATTTCACAAGTATTTTCACAGATTTTTATCTCATACCCTCATTTGATCTTGCTCATATGGGCAGCATAGCATAGTGTGGAAAGCAGGACTGAGTGGAATTGAAAACCTTGTTGCAATAAATGACAAAATATTCAATACCTCATTTCTGTGTTGGAGTTCGAGTAAGGTACTACTAATTATCTACTTGTTGCATAAAAATGTAAGCAGCTTTCAAGTAGTACTTCGGATGATGTATGTGAAGAACAGTGGTTTACAGAATCATTTTTGAAAGATTAGAACATTAGTTTGCACCAGCAATGGATGCTGGATACCTTAGTTTCTGGCTGTTTGAAATTTATTGTAAAATATCAAAGTATATGAGGTGTGTCTGTAACACGAAAACAATAAACATTTCAAAATTCATTCTCTTAGTGTTGAACTCTGAATGCTTGAATTTCACAAGAGGTCTTCTTTTTACTCTTTGTAAATGAAATATTATTTACCAGAATGCATTTCAGTCACCAAAAGCTTTAACTTTTATGATTTCAAATTTTTTTTGCTAGATCAGCCTCCATGGGGTAAAATTTCCTTTTTCTTCACAGACAATATGTTTGATAGTGTAGCCAAGCAGAACATCTGATACTCTATCTAGTGGGGTGAGTGTGGTAACAAGAGATTTGGGGTTTCCAGCTCTTTAAAAGCCCTAAGTTTCAAGAAACACTGAAGTCTATCCTCCAGAAATGAAGCTATTTAAGAGTGATTAAATAAATCTCCACTGCCTTCTTCCTCTTTCATTCTGTGAACTTTTTAAAAGTCATCTTGGTCATCTGAGTTTATGCCAAGTCACACAGTGATTAAAGCAGGTTGAGATGCTGCTATCAGTCCTTACACTTCCAATAAAATGTGTTTTTATTGTCAATTAAGGCATCTTAGCCAGTTATGTTTGCTTATATACCAAGTGCTCTGCTGTTCTTCCCAAGTGTTCAGTAGGTTTCAATAGTAGTTTAGATTCGTACGTTTGTGCTTCTGAAAAAATCTAGTTTTATGTTTGTAATTATAGATAAATTCTCTGTAAATTGACTGTGTCACTCAAGCTCAGACTTAAATAAAAACATCAGGCTTGAAGGCTGGGCAATATTTTCTAAAACATTGTCACAAAAAAAATATTTTTTTTTCACTTTAAACTTGTGATTTAAGCATTCTTTGCTTGAAACTTATTATTTGATTAATTCCTAACAAGTAAATTCCATATTATGTGTATAATTAAACATATATTTTATAGTTTGCATTATAATTTACTAGCTAACATATTAATTTAAAATAAGTATTGCTTGATAACTTCATAAAATAAAGTAAAACAAATATTCATTTTTAGAATCATAGAATAATTAGAGTTGGAAAGGACCTTAAGATCATCTAATTCCAACCCCCCTGCCATGGGCAGGGACACCTCCCACTAAACCAT
>JAOEHY010008314.1:0-17250 GCA_025447955.1 Psilopsiagon aurifrons | reverse complement strand
AGGGTGCCCAGAGAAGCTGTGGCTGCCCCATCCCTGGCAGTGCTCAAGGCCAGGTTGGACACAGGGGCTTGGAGCCCCCTGCTCCAGCGGAAGGTGTCCCTGCCCGTGACAGGGGTTGGAACTTCCAACCTTTTAAAGGTCCCTTCCAACCCAAACCAGTCTGGGGTTCTGTGATTTCATGAAATCTTCCACAATCAGAATAATAAACATTTCCTCCTCCAGCCCGTCCCATCTCAAAAGCGAGACATCCTGAAATCAGCTCAAGGTCATTGTGCATTTTGAGCTGCCAGCAATAAAAAAGAGAATATATTGTGAAAGAACCCATGTCTCATAAATTATTTCAATATAAAAAAGGACACTAAAAAATCAGACATTGCTAACACTGATAAAGCCTTAGTGAAAAAACATGGCAATGCTGGAACCACATGAATCGTAACCAGAATCCTGAGAAGAAATTCAAGGGAAAAAGGAATCCATACAGACTGAGGAACATGGCAAAAGCTGAATAAGTAGAAATAGCCAGTCTGTTGAAAGGACTAATAAGTGTGTTCTTTGTAACAGCATGGAAAGGAAAAGACACAACAGCCTGTATGCTATGCTTCAGTGATGATTTCCCTGGGAGCTGCACCCATTCAGCCAGGGGCAGCTCAGCGTCTGAGCCTCTTCTCTTCAATATAACATGAAGTTATATTCGTGGTCAAGTTGCAAAAGCTCCAAAGCCAAATGCTGAGTGTCCGAGGGGCTCTCCCCAGTGAGCAGAAAGCTGCCTATAAGACATGCTTTCTCATAGAATGTCAATGTCACCCTCAGCTGAATCCCGAATTCTTCTCATCCCAGATTCGACTTCTGGCACTGGAAAATCCCTCTTTTGGAGCTGAGCAGAAGCTCAGGATAAAAATAGTTGGGCAAAACTAGGTCACTTCCATATCCTGTCTCACCCTCCCTGGGATGAAAATCCATGGCTTTCTTGCATCTCCATAGCAGGGAAGATGGGGATAGATCAGCTTTGACTCACAGCTTCAATCCCCCACACACTTGTATAGGGAAGCACCACAGTGGGATGCTGCTGAGGGTTTGGTACCCAGGAGCTTCAGCTGCTGCTGTTTCAGGAGCAGATCTGAAGCCTCTCTCTTTTCCCAGTGCCCATGAACTATCATGCTGCCTCCAGTTGATCTGCCAACAATCAATGATGCTTTATATCCTAATAGAGGTTTATTTGTCAGACTTGGCCACAAGAGCGTCTTCGTTAGAATTAATGTCTGGGTTTAGCTACGTGGAAGGCAGCATCCAAGTTACCCTTGTACTCTTCAGACCCAATTTCTATCTCTGGATGGCAGTACTTACCTCAAAGGTTAATTCAATGGCTCGTATGCTTGCTTTCTGGAAATTCAAGTCAATAGAAGCTAATTATACTTCTTGATGCAAAGATCAGAACTGACGTGTGAGTAGAATTTAACCTGAGTGCTTCCTTGGTAACTTAGGATCTCACCAGTCAGAAGCAGCTGGGTGGGATGGATGTGCACAAGGCAGGGTGAGAGCATGCTCCTCACAGCCCACAGTACAAGGGATATTTTCCTTTGGGTATTCCCCATACCACATCAGAAAGTCAGGTTTCTACTGCCCAGGTAATATGAAGGTATTACTGATGTTAGGTAAATGAATTTCATTTAGTTATTTACTGAATTAGGTACTATTAATTCAGTAGTATGGTGTTTCCCCATTCCCTCTCCGTTTTGCTGGCTTTGTGGATGAACAGACAGCAGAGGAGTGTTTCCTATGGCATGCACAGGTATTTTCCAAGTGTTCCCGATGCCACATCTTCAATGTGCCCCACAGCACGAGGAAGAGCCACCAAGGCTGGCAGAGATCACAGCACGAGGACAACTGCCCTCACACCCAGGGTACCACCTCATCCAAACTCAGCAGAGCTGAAGCATCTCCTGCCTCTGGGAATGGGCTCAGGTCAGTTCAGCCTTGCAATTTGGTGTAAAATCCCTGAATTTTAACCCTACCACTTGTGGTTGCCAGCAGAAAGAAACCCAACCCCCCCCAAAACCAAACCCCAGTGAGTACAGCAGACTTTAAGCTTTTTTTACTGATGCACTGCAGACTGTTCCAAACCAATTCAGCTTTGTAAAATTAGCACCTTGGATCCAGCAAATATTTATATGCACATATCACTTGCTGGGACAGTCTCCTCTACTGAATGTAACAAAGTCCTGTTCACTGGTGCCTAGGCAACCAATAGAACAAGGTAATTAGTAACTACAAATTCACATATCCATCAGAATGAGATCCAAGTTAATTTTATGTGTCTTCTGTGCTTGAAAATTAGCACCTGAACGTTCCCCAGATTATAGTAATTTACAGATTGGTTTTAAAAACAAGTATAAAAAGGGTCTCATCATGAAATCACACAGAGACACACAAGAAGTCATAAAACAGATAGGATATTTGGGCATGAATAAAGAGAAAAAAACAGATCCTGTCCCAGATCCTGTCCCAGATGGAGTTGGGAAGTTTGGCTAGGGATCTGAAGCCTGCTATAGAAGCAATCCCTGACAGGCAGACAAACTAATGTGCCTCCCTCATCAGCTTCTGTGTCAGCTACAGCTGACTCTATTTACTTTTAGCCCAGAGGAGGAACTGGGAGCAGAAGGAAAAGAAAAACCCCTTCATTGATATTCACAGGGATGTCTTACATGGCCAGCGTTAGTTTTGTCCAAGGGAACTCTTTCAGAAAATGAGAGAAAACAAGTGGTTAGGTGGAAGAATGGCCATCAGCAGTGCAGAAAGAGCCCTGTTGTGGAGGAAGAAGCTTTGTTACTCCGTGTATTAAAGTACCATGAGTCATTTTGATTACTGTGTGTGTATTTCCTAACAGAAAAGTAAGGTGGACTCAGCCTGGGCACAGCCAAAGAACCATTTTTTCCCTTAACCAAACTAAATGTCAAAGTGGACATCTCTAATGATGAAGGCAGATTGGGTGAAATTGCAGCTGGTAAATAACAGTTCCCTCACCCTGATGGTGAAAGAAAGTTAAAACCCCCCTTTTCCCTATTTGCACACAAAATAAGCGATGTTCTGAGTGCAAAGCACAGCCCTGCTCCAGCCCAGGGCGCTGTGCTAAAGGTAGGCATCCACCATGGGTGAAGACACAGCTTTGTAAAGAGAGAACTCACCCCTGGGTGTCTGCCTGGCTGGGTTGGTGGTGCCGGCGTTTCCCAAGCTCCGAGCACGAACACCGGCGTTCCCAGCCATCCGGGCCTGCATGCAGGCAGGAAGGAGCCCTGCCAGCTGGCTGCCTCGAAGGGTTTCCAGCAGTGAGAAAACTCTGCTTGCACCCCTGCCCAGGGCTCCTTTCCCATTTTGACTGATTCCTCATCCCTGGGATGAGAACCTTGGCTGGGAGGGGAGGAGGAGAATCCCCTTTACCTGGGCTCCGCCACTCTGGATGCGAAGCACACTTGTGTTTTTCAAGCCCTGTCATTCACAGGTGGACTTTGGAGGTGATCTCTCCTCTTTTATACATGGAGAAGGTTTCTCCCTGCCTGACAGAGCTCAATTTTGGCTCCGAGCATGGCATTTACCCTGGTGTGAATGATGCCCAAGAAGGCACGGCTCACAGGAAACTTCTAATTGACCAAGATGTGATTCATCAGGAGACTGCACTGTCTGGATTAAAACAGCATCCAAAAAGAATCAATCCCTGAAAGCCCCAGGCTGTCTGGAAAGTCAGTGTCCCGGTAACCCTGGCGTGCTGGTGGGAGAAAGCCAGGGCTTCTTGGAGGCTGCTGCGGTGCTGGAGCTGCTGCAGCCCCTCAGAGCTGGGGTCTGCTGATGGTGCAGCTGGGTCCAGCTGAACCATCCTCCCTCAGTGGCTTTCCAGGTGCTGTCACGTGGGTTTTGGCAGTGGCTTTGCACAGATCAGAAACAGCCCTTCTCTGAGAGCATGGAGGCAGAGGGAATGAAGACTGGCCCAAGAAGGAGTGGGGTGAGGAAGGAACAATGACCAATGTGCCTCCAGGCTCCTCAAATTAATCATGGAATGGTTCGGGTTGGAAGGGACCTTTAAAAGCCATCCAGTTCCAACCCTCTGCAACGAGCAGGGACACCTTCCACTAGAGCAGGTTGCTGCAAGCCCCGTCCAACCTGGCCTTGAACACTGCCAAGGTTGGGGTATTTACCACCTTTCTGAGCAAACTGTGCCAGTGTTTCACCCACCTTGTTGTGAAAGCAATTTATTCCTTATTTAGTCTGAATCAACCCCCTTTTAGTATAAAAGCGTCACCCCTTTTCCTGTTGCTACAGGCACTAAAAAAGTCTGTCCCCTTCTTTCTCTTATAAAGCCTCCTTAAAGTACTGAAAGGCCAGAACCAGGGCTCTCTGGAGCACTCTCTTCTCCAGGCTGAACAACCCCAACTCACAGTTGCTATTAACAGAGCATCCCCTCCAGAAGCACACAGCAGAGACCTGGGAGAGTTTCAGGCAGTGGGAAGGATGGACCTCAAATGGAACCCCAACTCCTGCCTCAACATTAAAGGCTGGACTGAGCCTTGTGACTTACCTCTTCCTTGTCCAAAGCCTCCACTGATGCAGAGCCTGCTGCGAGGTGGATCGCCTTCTCCGTCTGTTCCTCTTCCCACCTATTCATTGCAAACTGATGATGTCCAGCACGCTCAGCCCTCTGTCTGGGAATAGACAGAGGGGAATAGATACACTTCCAGGACAGGGACACTGAAATTGAGCTTTCCAGATTCACAGGCACCGAGGTGACAAAATGTAAGGGTTGGAAACAGCCACCCCCGGCAGCCCTCAGATGAGCTTTGGGTGCCCTATGCCAAGTGTCAGAGAGGAGACTCAGCGCCCTTTCGGCCATGGTGAACTTCATCAGGTTTTCAGTAGGACAAAAAGGCAATTTGCTGACAAGAGCAGCCTTGGGAGGCTGCACGTGTCCTCACAGCTCCAGGCGAGCAGAAGTGGAAGGGCTTTCTCCTCTCTTTTGTGTGTGCAGCCGCTATTTAATGTAAATGTCCTTACCAGAAATTGAATAACTCCCACACGAGTAATTTTATACCCATCTGACGTTTAAATTATGAATGCAATCAGCTGCAGCACCACAAGTTACAAGGCAAGGCCAGAACTCCCGAGGCAAGAAAAGTCTATTTTTAGACCTTCCAAGCTGAAATGTGTACTTAGACATAGAAATTTCCTTCCTTCTACTGCCTGGCTCTTAATTTGAGTTGAAAGTTTCAGGGGCTTGGGGGGGGGTCAGGCATTTGGGTAGTGCCTGGTCGATCACCAGCAAAACAAACCAGCTGCTTTCTGCCACCCAGCACCGGGGAAGGAGCACAAGGAACTCACGGCTCTGCAGCTCTGCCCGGGTGTTTGATTGCCTCATGGGGCTGCTGTGAAACCACAGAGAAGTGATGAAATCTGTTGTTTCCCTCGGTGACATCCTCCAGCTGGGCTGTAACGTGGCTCAGGAGTTGTGTGTCTCCTCCTCGAGCAGGGGCTGTGCTAACCCTGGCCAAGTCATCCCCCTTTTAGTCCATGTAGTCGTACAATACTGCTGTCTATGGATTTCAGGAAAGATGCTCCTGACTCATATTCCTGATTCAAATTTCCAAATTTATGGGTTATTTTCTTCTCTAGATCTTTTTTCTTTTTAGGTTTTGGGGTGTTTTTTCCATACTGCAGGCAGTTGGTGTTTTACGTGCTCTTCTTCCGTGTGTGGTACACAGGAGAGGCCGAAACACAATGCAAACCTTTTGTTACCCACTCGTGCGCGGCAGTAGCAGAGAATAAATGAGAGAGAAAAAAGGATCAGATACACTGCAGCAACCAGAAGCTCCTTCCTGCTGGGCCCCACAAAGGGTCTGTTTCATCCAGAGCATGGAAGAAGCACTGGTTCAGGATGAGCAGCTCATAAACGCATTTATCAAGCAGGGCTGGTAATAACTGGCTGCCGAGATGCGATGCTCCTTCCAAATCAGAGTAATGCCTTCACACCAAGCTCATTCTGGGGTTACAGCAGGGTGAGAAATCCCAGCCCTGGCACTCTCTTCTCCAGACAAATCACCCCATTGCCATTGCTTAATAAAACACTGCCAAAACAGGAGTGCTAGTACCAGTTTCTCTGTGTGACTGCTTCATGGCAAAGGCTAAGCACCATTATTCTGCCTCTGAATATCATATATGGGCCACGTATAGAAACAGATGCTAAACCCCTGTAGGAGCCAGGGTTCCCCAACACCCCATGAAAGGCTCTAGCAGAATAGATGGACCTTAATTTCCTCCCCTCTGCACTGCTTTCCTTGGTGCCATCCGGCTTCAGCTGTGCTTGGTGGGGGGAAAGAGAGAAAAAAAGGGGTTGTGGCGAATGGAGATGCAATTCTCTTAAAATGTTTTCTTTTTTGAGAAGTAGCTGCAACAAAAATGATGCAAAGATCAAAGAGAAGGAAGCTGCACTCAGGGACAACTCAAAACCAATATGGGGCAGTTGCTGAGCAACTCCCCAGTGCACAGCATCGCTCTTTTCTGGTACCCCCCCCCCATCTGTACAGGAGGGATGGTGTCTGGTATTAGTCAAAGCAAACATCCTTGTGATTGCCTGAGTACAATTAGATTTGAGGTCGTTGCAAACAGCTCCTATCAATCAACTACAAGCCATTGATCTTACATCTAAAGCACTTCTTGAAAAGTAAACTATGCTTTTTTTGATCTAATCAACTATTAAGGATTCTTTTCTTCCTTTTTGAGGATGGGTAAATAAAATTCTTCCATCAGAACTTGCTTAATAATTATTCTGGACACACAGTGGACCAAATCCTGAGCGCAAAGCAAAGCGATGACTCAGAACCCAAAGGCTGCTTTCTTTTTCCCTGCTCATTTTTTGGGGGCTGGAATAGCTATTCTTTAACCAGGCATTCCAATTTGGTGCACAATGCTAAATGCATTCCCGTAATCAGGGTATTGTCTGTTATCTGCCAAGAGCTGTGAAGCACAGATGCCACAGGGACCTGTTGGCTTCAAAGTGGTACCAAAGGATTTTACCGTGATTCATCCCTGTTCTGCTTTTAAGCAGCTGCTTGAGCTCAGTTCCAGATGTAAAATGCTTTTGCCCTCTGAGGACAGGCAGTGAGTGTTCATCCTTGGGGATGCTCCAGCATCAAATTGCACTGACACTATCAGATGGTACATGGCCTCGGGAAGGGCCCAGGGGGGCAGATGCCGTGACAACTCCATAGCAGGGCTGGGAACTAAGTCAGAATGTCACCATCCTTCACTCCTGCTGGGGTCTCTGGGGAGGAGATGTTCAGATCCCCAATAGCCATGGAACTATGTCACTTCATCTCTGTTTTTCACAGAATTTAATAAACTTAAGGCTCCAAAAAGTAAGGAACTAGCAAGACTGCCTTGGGGCTGATACAGCAACCGGGCAGGGAAGCAGGTCTGCATGTTCAGCTCTCTGCCAGTGCTCTGTAGAGTATATGGGCACAGTGCACTGCCTGCAGCCCCTTGTCACACGTTGAGCAACACAGGGGAAAAGCCCAGAACTCTCCAGAGCCGAAATCGGGGAATGCTGCTTTTCTATCACCCTCTCCAGTGGGGCAGGATGGAGATGGGACTCACCACCATAAAATCGCAGAATCAGCTGGGTTGGAGAAGACCTTTAAGGTCATCAACTCCAACCATTCCCCCTGGACTGCCAAGGCCACCACTAAACCATGTCACTACAGACCTCATCTACACAGTTTGTGAACCCTCCCAAGGATGGCAATTCAACCACATCGCTGGCAGCCTGTTCCAACTCCTGACCACCCTTTTGGAGGAGAAATGTTCCTAATCTCCAGTCTAAAGTGCTGTGCACCCCACTGGGAAGGGTCCCTGTGAGCATCCTGCAAAGATGGGTCAGCCACAGGACTGGGGACCAGCCAATGCTTCTTCCCAGGGGATGAACCTGAGGCAAAGCAGATGCTTGTCCCACGCTGACATCGGCACTGCAGGGCTTGCCTTGCTGCTTCCCAGCGTTGGGTTTTCACTCGCCCTTCGCAAGCAGCGCAGGCAGCTCAGCTCTGCCTCTTGGGTGCTGGCAGGCTACCCCCCTGTAATGAAGGCTGCTGGTATGTCTGACACTGGTGGCAGCGTTTCAGGGCGGCTGTGGGAATCAGCGCAGGAGATCAGGTGGCTGTGGAGCTGTGGGATGATTTAGATGTTCAGGCTAATATGCCAGATATAATAGTGTCAATATTAACACCCTCGCTCATCAGATGAGCACAGATCTGGCCAGGCCACAGAAAAACTCTGTCTGCAGGGAGAGGCTGATGGGAGCAGAGAGTGTTGGTTTGAAATCCAGCTCCTCACTTATGGCACAAATCATGGGGAAAAGTGCTGCCAGAGCCCTCTCTGAAGCCCTTTGAGCCCCCGCAGCTCAAAGCCACACTTACCTGTGCCCTGTGCACATGGGCAGCCAATGGTCCACGTGTGCCTGAAAGCTTCTAGCACGGGTGAAAGGAGCAGCTTTAGCATCTCTGGCTGCTGGAAAGCAGACTGCAGGTCGAGTCTGTGGAGTTGTGCCTTCACTCTGCTTGCTCCACGTGCAGCAGCTCACGTTGATGCACTTTCATATGCACATCAATTAAAATTAGAGCCAGTGACGGGGTGCATTTCACTGGTATGGAACCTCCATTGCGAGATGCAACTGTATCTTGGTGAGTTCTTCAACCTCCCTTCTCCTCGCACAGGACTTCATTTTCATGCCAGTGTGCAATGGCCACGCACAGGACACGGTGACAAGGCACAAATGGTGTGTGCCCACTTCAAACCCAGGTTTCTAACAGCCGCTGCAGGACAATTCCCAGTCCCCAGTGTCAGCTGTGTCCTGCAGAGAGCACGAAAGCTGAAGCGGATGCTTTGGAAAATCAGCCTCACATTGCAAAATGCTTTGGGATCTTGACTGGGATGTGGGACTTTGCCACCACCAAGTGATCAGCGGGAAGAAGAGGAGAGAAAAGCCTGCTCAAGGCAGCACCTGTGTAACTGCAGACCGGTGCGATTTGTATTGTGCCTCTCGATCTCCATCAGCTGTGCCCCAGTGCCCTGGAGGAGCTGATCGCTCCCTTGTACAGATGAAGGTCTGTCTAAATTAGGCTCATCTGGAGACTGTGGGTAACCATGGGTGAGGTTTTGGAAGGCAACAGGCAGGCAGGAGGAGCAGCATCCCTCCACTGGCAAGCCTGTAATCTGGAGGCTGAGCAGGATCTGGCCTCTTCAGACACAGAAAAGAAGGATCACAGTGGCTCACAGGGCTGCGAAGGGAACTGCCAGAGCTGATGAAGGCTGGAAGGACAGAGGGATGTGTCCCCTCTCCCCAGGAAGGCTGCCTTCCTCCAGAGGAAATGTGCTTGAGAACTGACCATGCAGCTGATGGACCTTACACAGAGCGCTCTTGAGAGTGCTTTTATTGACACAGGCACTTGAAATTCCTGCTAAAGTGGCAGTAGCAGCATCTCTGTTAACTTTTGCCAGACCTTCACCCCTGGCATCCCTTGGGACACAGATCTGTGGGTCAGACCCGGCTGCCTGTCTGCCAAAGTTGCTGGTCACAGCCTGTAACTATACAGAGACTGCTTGGACAGGCAGCTTTGATCTAGCCAAGCCAGTTCTGCCTGCATCTCTGCCTGTACATCCCCAGCATCTCCTCGCTGCCCTCCCAGGCAGCAGAACAGAGTTGTCCTGTCCTCCCGTCTCAGGGGCTGTGTACAGACAGGAGTCTCTTCTGTTTCTCATGGCTGACTCAGTTGAAGCACCCCTTATCTTGAAGAGGCGCAGCCCAGCCTGGGACAAGCTGAGATTGATGTCTGCATGTGGAGAGGGACTTCTCCTATGGGTGTCCTGGTAGAGAAGAGTGCTGTCCATAGGACCTGGACGGACGCTGCTGCCTCATTTCACAGGAGCCACCAGAGAAGGAGAAAGTGACAACAAGCTTCAGCCCCTCTTGGCTTAACATTGTCCAGCAGCCTGGAGACACCAGGCTTCATTATCAGGGGCTCTGCAGAAGTCAAATGATCAAATAAATGAGTTCCAGCTAGCTAGAGAGCTGATTTTCCTAATCTCAGCAACAAAGATCTTGTTTGCCTTCTGCTCTTCAGAGAATACCTTTCCTTTGATGCTCTGTTGCTTTTACAACTGCCTGCTCTTGGGAAATAAGGACCAGACAGCGAATCCAAGCTTTGATTTACAGAAAAGCCCCTCAAATATTGTGTCTGAAGAGCCCTCCAGCTTGTAAGTCACTGAGCACCTGATGGGACAGTGTTTGGGGACAGCTTCTGCTCTCAGTGACATTGGCATGACTCTGAAGGAACTCTCTTGGTTTAATCAAGCTGTGCAGAGTCAAGAGCAAAGTTGTCTTTATATTGCTGCTTGGCAACTGGATCTGGCATAACACAGGCCACGTCCTGGTGCACCTCCCTGGTGCACACGATGGATTCCTGTGGTTGCACCTTTGTGAGGGAGCAGAGAATTGGGCCCATGTTGAGTGGCAGTTATGAATTAAATTTTGATAGATATTAGAGCTCTACTAATTACTATATGAAGCAATAAACTTAATTAGCCCAGGAAGTTTGTTAAATATTACATGAGGTTACCCATGAGTTCCCCGTCTCCAGGCCCCTGCAGGAAGCGAAGGAGCTGACATTTGTAGGTCTCCCCCCACGAGAACCTGGTGGTAGCTCTGAAGAACACCATGGACTGCAGAAGTGCCTGAAACTCTACCCCTCTAATTGCTTAGTGTCAGGATGTCTTATGAAGTTGGATGGCACGTTAATGAGCCCACTGCGCTGCAGCTTGCAGCAAAGCCCAGGGAAACCCTGCTCATTTCTCTATAGTTGGTTTTCCAACTGCCTTGGAACAGCTCTGGCTTCAATTAAGGACTGTTTAGTCCTTCCCAAGTGTTCTGTCACTCCCAACCTACTTACTGTCATTAAAGAGTATTAAGAACAAAGCCCAACCCTGCTTCTTAAACTACCCTCGATGGAATACTAAATTCAATGGATACTTCGACAGAGCTTCAACGTTTACTCCTGCACATGGCAAAGTGCTCCCAGCATCCTTGAAAGCAGCTGGATGTGGATATCATGTCTTGGTATTCAGACTCTGCTGTCTCTCTCTGAAAACATCTATTGGTCTTAGAAGCAGCCATCAATTCAGTCCGAGCTGACAGGTGCAGGATGAGTTTAGGGTTTATTCCCTTTGTGCCCTGAAATTTTCATTTCAGAATGCAGAATTGAGTTGGCCTCGACAAGGACCAGGTGTTAACTCTGATCAGAGGGTTACTTCATCACTAGCTGTGTTACACATCCCGCTCTGCTGCGCTTTCCTCCCCCAGAGCAGCTAAACTGAGCATTTCATGCTCACAAAAGCACGAGCACGGTTGGTTCCACAACACCAGGAATGTGACTTTCTTTGGTGACAGTGTGATTTGTAATTCTAAGGAGTTAGCTCCCAAGAAGCCAAAACCAAGAAGCTTGTCTGGGACTGGTCCAGCTATGAAGAGCCTCCCTGTGTTAAAGGATAAGATTTTGGATGCTGCAAGTTTGGATTTGCAGGTTACAGCTACAACACAAATAGAGAAGGAAGGAGAGAAGAGAAGGAAGGAAAAGAAAGAAGTGAAAAGGTGTAGGGCTTGTTCTGAACAGACGGACACATGCCATGCCCAGGCCAGGGACAACTCCCCTCCAGTGTCTGGTTCTTCTCAGAGAAGTGGTGGCTTTGGTGCCATTGGTGCTGTGCAGTGCGGCTCTCAGCACATTCTGCTTTGAGAGTAGAGACGTAAGTGCTCTTCTTCCCTTTTTGAAAGCTGGTTCATAGAGTATTTCACAGCATTTCTGAGGACTGTTTCTATCATCACCATCATCTTTACCCAACATCAACCTTGCTTAATTAAGCCCCTTGCAGTACAGTAAGGAAAAGACCTTCTGCCAGCAGCAGAAGCCATTCTGACATCTGCTTAAGCAGCAGGATGAAGCACGGCCAACAAGCGATTTCATGCTGTGCTGCCCAGGTTTGGATTTCTATGCTACTTTTCAGTCCTAACAGCTCTCCAAGTTTGACAGAGAAGTTGTTGGGTTTGGTTTTAAAAGAGAAATCCACTCTTTGATTATGCATCTCTGAAGTGTGAAATGCTCCCTCGGAATTTTCTGTGTCCTCTCCTCTGATGCTGCCTGTTAAAAATTGATGTTGAGCAGGAGCTGAAGGGCTCCTCTGGAGATTTCATCCTCAGCTGCTCTGGAACCTCTTTTCTCTGCCACTTTGCCCTTACCCTCACGCACGTGTGCTGTTCAATTGCACGGGCATCTCGAAAAAGGGAATATTCCAAGCTGAATAAACATTTCCCATGATAAAGGCAGAAGAAAAGGAAATAAAACAGAGGGAAGGGTTTCTAATGACAGATACCTGTGCGAATGCCAGACTACCTTTGCCCTCACCAGTAAAGCCATGAACACAAAGAGGATGTTTTAATGTTCTTTCTCTCTAAAGTTTGTTTCACAGACAAGCTGGCTCCATGGGACAGAAATAAGCAGTGGAAAACTACAATTCATGCACAGCAGTACCAGCACGTCTTCTCGAGGTTCAGAGCTTGCTCTGCCTCCAGCCCTGCGCATTCTCACTGCCACCTGGAAGAGCAAACTCTGTGTGGAAGCTCTGCCTCTGTGGAAATGCAAAGTCAGACAGACATCAAAGGGAAAGTGTCCAGAAAGCTCTCATTTCTCTGTTAAATGTTACTGATGCTAATGTGCCTTCCGATTTCCATAACTCCTGATTTCAGGACACAGCTGTCCTTGCTGTGCTGTGTAATTGCAATGACGCTATCTAAACCAGCACCAAAGTGCAAATTCCTCTGTGGGAGGACAAAAGGAGCCTGATCAACATCCAGGCAACACTACTTCTGTCCCTATGGATTACAAATACTCCCCTTGTGGTTAGCACGTAATTTACTGGGTTTATTTGATTTATTCCAGGAGAAATGAGAGCTTCCATCTTTCCCCTTTGTGAAGAACCAAGTGAGAACCTGTGTGTCCCGGTGCAGCTGAGCTCTCCTATGGGTGGATGCTTTGCCCACACATCTGTGACCTGTGACATAGGCCCTTCTACTCCTGTAGAAGCACCGTATGATTCCAGAGCTGGAGCCAAGCATGGCAGTTCAAGCACTGAATTATAGATGTGCCTGGAGAAGAGGGGCAGGAAACGTCTGAACTTGATAACTCAGAAGCCATCTGCTGCCTCATGGAGTCAAGGGTATTTGACATCGAATTTGGCTGCGATCATCTCAGCTGGTTTGGACTGGAACATGTGTGAATGTATTCTCCGTGACAAACCACAGGGAGACAGTGTGTATAAAGACTAAATTTGGTTTTGTTTTAATGACTCAGGCATGATTATCACTTCATCATTTGTCAAAGATCACAGTCTCTGAAGATGAGAGACGCTGTCAATTATATAGCAATATTTACCCAAGCAGCTAAAAAGGAATATCCTCCTAGCTCCAGGTTTACTGCATAGAACAGCTACCTCAGCCGAGATGGTGCCACCTTGAAGAAACTTGTTAATCATAGAATCCCAGCCTGGTTTGGGTTGGAAGGGACCTTAAAGCTCATCCAGTTCCAACTCCCTGCCATAGGCAGGGACCCCTTCCACGAGCGCAGGTGGCAATTATGGGGATCTTAACAAACTACAGGGTGCTAAGTTTTGGAAAGAAGGAGAATTAAACCTGGCTGGTAGAAGGTGTCCCACCAGGAAGAGCAGATTCCAGCACTGCGTCTTCACAGCATAATCAGTCCACATGGAAATCGTATTTATTTGGATGTGAGCTCTGGGAGAAGACACAGCTTCTCCCCACCTCCTCTGTAAATGTATGTGCAATTCGACAAGTCACAGGAGAAATTACAAATGAGGTGCTAAACAGAGGATATACACCTACGCAGAGGAAACTCCAAATTGGTCCCTTTAGGACCTCCAAATTAAAATGAACAGCACCCAAGCAAGTGGCACTAAGCCGCATGCATACAAAGCATGTACAAAATACCCTGTAGGTCAGAGCAATGGCCTGCTTCTCCACAGTAATCAGCACCAAACAGAGTGGTAATGGCTCCAGCATGGCTTTAGCAAAGCCAAAGCAGTTGATGGTCCTCAGGCATTGCTCTCTGATGTGGCAATACTTTGCAATGTCCAAAACCCAGGATAGAGCCAACTGCTAAATTACATCCAAAACTTGAGCTCCCTAAACACCAGGAGGCTGCAGAAGCTCTTTGTCTCTTAGCCTGAAGCTTTACTTCATAGAGAAACTCCCCAGAACAGCTATCTTACAAGAGGCTTATTCACTTCTCACTCTCTGCTTGAATGCGAAACAACTTTCAAGCGCAGACTTCTCTTCCAAGCACAAAGCAGCCTTAAAAAGGCCACTTATTTCCCTTGGTTCTCTTTAAAGATATGGAAGTTCTGCAGAATTCGTGTTCAGGCTAAATGCTTCTCAAAAATAAAGTAGGGAAGGAAGCAGAGCGAGGAAGAGAGCTCTCAGCTCCTCATTCAGGAGCTCCTCAGGAGAGGAGCTGCCTCGCAGGCAGTGGCAGCAGGGCTGCCTTGAGCTCTTCTCGCTTCCTGGGGGCTTCTAGGGCTTGTCTGCTTGTGTAGCTGAGCTCTGAGTGTGTGCAGCAAACATTGCATTGCCTCAGCACCTGGGCTGTGAGCTGGGGCAAAAGCCCTTGAAAATGGGTTTGGGAGGGAGATCTGAGCTGGGGCCTCTGCATCTGCCATCCCCAGCCCTTGCCTGTCAGTCACAACCTTAGACTTAAACCATGCTATAGCTGAGCTATAGCTCTGATCCTCCAGGAAGTACCATTTTTGCTTCTGTATCTACAAGCACTGAGCAGCACTCAGGTGCTGAGTCTCCGTAGCCTTCTTAGCCCAGAAAAGGACCCCACGGCCTGACTGCAGGTGATCAATACACCCTAGCTGAACATCTCTAAGCACTTATGAGCACAAAGGATATCTACACGTGGCATAGGTACTGCATAAGCCAGGTCAAATCATTAGCTATCATACCATCTGCTTGCAGACTGTGTGTAATCTGCTTCAACTACACCTTCTAGGCTGGGTGATTTCCTTTGGTTTTCCTTTATTTCCAACAATTACAAGACTGCATATTTCCTGGCCTATCTTAGAAATATGTTTATCCCTCTGCTGAAGCAAGAGAGAAACCTCAGGACAAGGAAAGCCATAGTCTGTCCTCTCTTATTATCTAATACTCCTGGCAAATTACTCTGGATAAACAATAATTTACCCATGTTACATTTTGCAAATCACTTTATAAATTACCTTAGGCACAAAGCGTGGTTTCTGCTTTCTATCTGGAGGATGAAAACTCTGAATAAGAATGACAGCAAAGAAACAGCAAACAGCTCCTAGAGACAACGCTGCAACATGTGCACAATCAGTTGGAATTTGTAAACATGTCAATGAATACTGATGATTGTCTGAACAGAGATCACCAACACCAGCAGGGTGCAAGCAGCCAGAATGGAAGCGGTCTGTGGGTTCATTAAATACCACGAGGGGGGAAAAAAGTCCTTTTTCTCTATGATATCTGAGATGATTGCACAAAATCAGGTTCTGATTGATCCACGCTGCAGCTGCACAGCCAGGCTGCTCACTGCCCGGCTGGGAATTCACTCAGGTGTGTTGTTGAACCTGATCTTCCTCAAAGCAGCGCTGAAGCCATGCATGAAGTTCCTCTAAGCCTCCAGCCATTTATCCCACTGACCAGGGGTTTCTGGCGCACGCAGCATCCTCTGCAGCATCTCTTCCACCCACAGCTCCCACGAGCCCACAGTGACATCCTCCGTCGGGATGCAGCAGCAGAGGGTACCGAGCCCTCTGTGGAGTGGAGGGGCTTGGGGACACTTGACTCCCTGAGGAAGGGACACACCGTGTCAGGCAGCTGCAGGCCTGATGGTGGGTGCCACCAAAGGCCACTGCAGTGGGAGGGCTTGGCAGGGTCCCTGCCTGAGCTGGCTGAGAGGTGCTCTCAGCTCCAGGCTCTGCAGGCTGCCTGTGAATCACCATGATTTAAAAGGACCCTTCCAGGCTCCTCTCAGCAGGACCAGCATCCGCTATGAGGACAGTGGCCGTGGTGGTGGATTTGAAGAGTTCCGTGAGGCTGCAACAGTTCCTGATGTGAAAATAGCTTTTGGAGCAATCAGAAGGTGACAAACCCCCTGGGCTTTATCTTCATGCATGTTTCTGGGTTTGCATGATTTGCCTGCTTTGCTTTTTTGATCTCTGTTCTTCAAAGGCATTCACAACTTACCAGGCTTTCCCAGGAAGAACAGCCTTGGCCAGCGTCTCCAGCCAGCGTCCTACTCCGCTCCCCAGTGTCACTGCTCTGCATGTCCCTCGGTCCCTCTCCAGAGGGAGTGACTGGGGTGAGCTGACCATATCCCTGGACATGAAGATGTTCCCAGTGCTGTGGTGTGGAGCAGGCACTGCACGCTGGGGGTTGCAGTGGTATGTAACTTCATCCTGGTGTATCACCAGCTGCAGAAAGTCTTCAAACAACAGATATTCTCTTCAGCATTGAAAAGCTAAAGGAGAGGAAGGAGGAGGGAGCAATAATCACCTCCTGGAGCTGGCAAGGAGTTTGCAGACTGAGTGGCAGGGACACTTGGTAGGGTTGCCTGCTCCCAGCAGTGCTTCCTTGGGCAAAAGCATCACCCTCTGTGCTCTGCCTGCCTGAGAGCAATCCTGGTTGATCTCTGATGAAGAGACAAGTTGAGCCTTGACCTCCGCTCCTCTCCGCTGAGACAGGAACTGTGAGTGTTCCCCATGGCCTCTGTCTTGGGGGAATGCTTTGGGAAATGCAGGAATGTTCTTGTGAGGAATGCAAGGGAGAATTCAAGGATGCTCCCAGGTTGAGGGGGAATGAGGAATGTAGAGGTGCTCTAGGAGAGGTGCAGGGATGTTCTTGGGTTGAGAGGGGATGGGGAAATGCAGGGATGCTTGGTGGAGATTCAGGAATGCTCTGGGGGATTTGGAGTTGCTCTAGGGAGATGCAGGAATGCTCAGGGAAGATTCAAGGGTGCTCTGAGGGACGCAGGGATGCTCTGGGGGAATGGAGGGATGCTGAGACCCGGAGTGCCGGTCCCACCGGCAGCAAGGCGGCGCGGGGCTGCAGCCCCCGGCGGGGCGGGGATG
>JAOEHY010008312.1:0-69733 GCA_025447955.1 Psilopsiagon aurifrons | reverse complement strand
TCCTGGCACCCCGGTTGCCTGTGCTGGGCTGGATGTTCAAAGGCAGAGTCTCCTCTACACATCATGCAACTGATGCTGCATGGAGTAAGTGGGCTGCACTAATTACACAACGAGCTCGAATAGGAAATCCCAGTTGTCCAGGAATTCTGGAGCTCATCATGGACTGGCCGGAGGGCAGAGATTTTGGAATTTCACCAGAAGAGGGGGAGGTGATGTGTGCTGCAGAGACCCCACCATGTAATGAACTGTCAGAAAGTGAAAAGCAGTATGCCTTGTTTCCTGATGGATCCTGTCGCATTGTGGGAAAGCATCAGAGTATGAAATGCTGTAATTCAGCAAAAATTTAGAATTTGAAGCCCATTGGGAAAATCAGCTCTAGAATTCTGTTTTCTAGAGTGGTATCCACCATTAAAGAACCATTGTTTGGATGTTTATTTAGAAATTTCAGGGTTTAGTCAGCTGTGGTTTCTTGTATGTGTTTGGGGTTTTTAGTTAGTTTGCTCTTAAAAACATGAGCATTGTGTTCACAATGCTTTGTGTATAGTTCAGATATGAGGTATGTGCAAAACCTGCTTACCCAAAGTGTAGTTTGAAAGGGAGAGGCTGTAAAATCTACGTAGCTGACAGCATGCGCTGTCTGGAAGTGTTTGAATTTCCAGCTCAGTACTTGTTACCGTTATAGAGCTGTGAGATATTGAGCCTGAGCCATCATATTTAAGGACTGTGCTTGTCTCCCTCTTCCCCTTTATAAGTCGTAAGTAATCTCTGCAGCCACTTCTGGGAGTCACCAGACCATGGATGGATTCATGGTCTGTCTTAACAGAAATCTAGGCACAATTTATATGTGATGTTGAGTGCTGTGACATCAGCTTCTGGAGTCTTGTTATGAATGAATTTGGAAGTGCAGAAATGGAGCGAAGAAAGATTGAAGCAAGCTGTGGTGTAGTGTTTGGTTTTGTTTTCTGTGTGTTGGATTGTTGGTTGTTTTTTTTTTTTTTATCTGGTAGAATTAAGAGGACTTCTATTAATACAGCTGTCAAAGCCAAAAGATCATTCAGAAACTGAAGTGTGGGTTCTAATTTGTTTCTGTTACTGTACATCTAGTGTCGCTGTGTGAATTGTCAGTGTAGCTACTCATGCTGCGTTACTTCTTACATCTTATTAAATATGACTTAATTCTTCTGTCTCTTTCTACTCTCTGTGTGACCATTTAACACCCTTCCTTCCTCCTCCCTTCTTGCTGTTGTTTTTTTTTTTAATGCACAGACTGGATTTTTCAGTGTGTAGTGGAAGTTTGCTTGATTCTTGTATACTCTGTTGTAAGTGATGGCCTGATTAAATTAAACCCATGAATTTACCTGGGCAGAGTGTATGCTGTTAACGATTGAGCTGGTAAACAATGTACACATTAAATGAAACAGTTCACTGAGCTCTTTTGGCTTGATAAGTGAACTGTGAAAATGTTGATTTATTGGCAGGAGCTTTTTAAACCAAAACAAACCAGCAATTTAATGAAAGAAAGCAGTGAAAGAGGAAGATGCTTTGGTGATCAGTAAAGTAGTTGTCAGAGGAAAGATGACCAAAGGAGCAGCAGAGGGTTTTCTGGATGCTAGACAAACAGCTACACTGAATAAGTCTCCATGTCTGTGTAGCCTAGCATCTTGTCTCCGGAGCAGATGCTTCTTATATGTAGGAGAAAACATAAAACCAGTAGCCTTCATTAGGAAGTTGCTGCCCTTTGATGGAAAAAGTATTCATTTATTGTGTATTTTATCAAGTTAAAATTTCAAGTATCTTTTTGCAGAGAATCAGAATGACTAAAAAAAGGAAACATCAAGAAGATTTCCAGAAAGTGAAATTAAAAGTTGGGAAAAAAAAGCCAAGACTAGAGAATGCAACTGATACTACCTTCAAAACAAAGGCCATACAAATTCCTGAGCAGCTCAAAGAAGATGGAGTGCTTCCTACACAAAACAGAAAACTTAACATAAAGGTACACTATGAAATTCTGTTCTGAGATGATAAAAAATTACTTATTATTTATTAAGGTTTGCTATGCTTCCTAGAGTTTAGAAAAAATATTTGTTTAAAGAAAAACCAAAACAACCCAGCAGTGTCTGATTACAGCCCCTTTGTCCTTGGCAGTAGTCTGACCAATGAATTAAATGAGTCAAATTGTTGGACTAGCGTATAACACAAAGGAAAGCTTTTCTGTAGTTCAAAAGCTAAATTTGCATGCTGGTTTAAGTATCTGAGATCAACATTCAGTTTCTGAAAGTCTTGGATCATAACTTAAGGACAGGGTTTTAAAAACTAGACTTCCTGAGATTGCTTTTAAAAAACCTTGTATTTCTTTCAGTAGTGGTTGTACTTTCTTTCCTTTGCATTGTCTTCTATCTCTTGCAGCTCTCTCCTTAAACTGAAAAAAGCTGCTGAGACTGAGATTTCATAGTTCTACTTTTGAGATCATGTTTGAGAGGACTTATTTTTGGTCATTCCTCTGTTAAGTCAGTAGGGTTGTGCATAAACTTAAGAATGAGGAGCTTCCAATTACCGGAAGGACAAGTTATGGTATCTCGTTTTTCCTGTCATTGGATTTTGACGATTTGTTCGTTGTTATGCTTTGTTAAAGCATTGTTATGCTTTAATATTGTTTTCTGAACATGTTATGCTGTTCTAAACAGCAGTACAGCATCAGAATAGATTCTGTATTTTTGAGTGTTTTAGAAAAAAGTGCTGGAAGTAGGTGAGGGAATTTAAATTGCTTAAAGCAGTTATGTGTTTCTTTCCTTTTAGGATCTGCTTTCACAGATGCATCACTATAGTCCTGGGGTTAAACATAATGCACTTCTTGGGCTCAAAGATCTCCTGTCTCAGTATCCATTTGTAATTGATGCACACCTTTCAAATATAGTAAGTGAGGTGGCAGCTGTGTTTACAGACAAGGATTCTGGTGTCAGAGGAGCAGCTGTTCACCTGCTGCAATTCTTGGCTTCAAAAATAAGAGCGGAACAGATTGCTCCATTTTTTCCTTTGGTAAGTGCCCATCTCTCCAGTGCCATGACTCATATCAGTGAGGGAATTCAGGAAGATTCGTTGAAAGTCTTGGACATTTTACTGGAGGCATACCCAGCACTTCTCACAGACCGCAGCAGTATATTGTTGAAGAATTTTGTAGAGCTTATTTCTCACCAGCAACTGTCAAAAAGACTAAAAAGCCGAGAGAAACTTTCCTGGATGCTTTCTGTTAACCCCAATCGCAGAGTAACCTCTCAGCAGTGGAGGTTAAATGTACTTACCAGGCTCAAGAAATTTCTCCAAGCAGTGGTAGATGGCTCCAGTGAAATAGGGGATGAAGGGCTCCAAGAACAAAAGGACAGCCCTCGTTCTGTGAGGAACCCAATCTGTATAAGTTGGAAGGTCCACGCAAATAATCAGCAGTGTATACAGCTGTTTGAAAATGGTGGCTCTCGACCAAAGATCAACTCGTCATTTAGACTGAGGTGAGAAAATACTAACTAATTTGGGAATCAACTCTGTGATCACAGTGTTTAACTGTCTTTTGTTTCTGTTTAAGACAACAATTTAACTTTTATTGTGGGATTGCCCCTTAGCCATATTTAGGGCATTTAGTGTAATTTGCAGTCTTATTGCAGTGGCTTGAAAATATAGAAATAGTCACCAGATAACTGTGCTGTGTGTACATGATGAACTTCCCCATTATGAAGTACAAGCTTTATTTTATGCTATTCATAATTTTTATAAGACCAACTCTAGTGGGTTCTTTTGGTATGCAAACTGATGACTACAGGTTGTTGCAGGATGTCAGATAGACCTGGGGGCAAGCAGACAAATTTCTTTAAGCATAAGCTAGTTTCTTAAACTGTGATAATGAACTTTATAGAGTTTTGTATTTTTACCCTCAACAGTCTGTCATAAGTTTAAGAGTCTCCCTTTTCTTTGAATGTAGCTCATTTTCAAAGGATGGCATGGTAAGATGTGTCAGGCTGTGTGGGTTCTCTTGAGTTTGATTCCATATATTTTTAATCAATTCACTAGTCTATATCTTTACCACGAATAAAAGATGTCTGAAGCATATTGATTAATATGGAAGAAAAGGCAGTGTGCTTAGACACAGGAAAGATCGTGTGCTTTTTTGTAGTATGCTACATATATGTGAGCTGAAATTAAGGGAGAAACAACTAACCATCTTTATTTCTCTTCCTCCTTTCTAATTCACCCACTCCTCAGACTAGAAGGGAATCTCTCTCCCCACTTTATGGTACAAACATTGGCATCCTCATGTGTATACATTTCTGTAGATGTTGCATACCTGCTGGTAGGAGACCTGGAATGACTGCTTGAAAACCAGAAACTGTTTAGTCATTACACAGCACTTCTAATCCATAGATATTAAGTTGGTTTTAAGAGAAACCATGGTCCTTGTTTTACTGCTGTGGGGAGACTGAATAAGTTTGGTGTAATTGCTTTATCTGGGAGGTCAGTGGCAGAAAAGGGTATAAATCCCACTTCCTAGTCCATTGCTGTGTCCAGCTCATATCTTCAAATTAATGAAATGAAGAAGAAGAGGTGTTCTCTCTCAATACCACAAGTGTTGGCCTGAATTATCAGGCAATTTCCATCTCTATCATGGGGACAAGCGAGACAAATCCATTTCCCCTCTGCAAGGCTTTCTGTCAGTATATAACATATTATTTGTGGTAAGTATAGGAAATTTGCATTAAGCTATGTAAAAGGTGCAGTCTATTGTCATAGAAGTGGCTGTAAATGTAGCATGAGTTCAGTCATGACCATTAGTATCTGCTGTGGGTAAAATTCTGGTTGGAAACTAAGACCTGTAAAGTCCATCCGAGGCAAAGGGAAAGGTTCAGTGCTGGACACAAAATAGTCCTATGGACTTCATCTCTGCAGTCAGAAGCATATCATTGTGTACCATCATATATCAGGATTCTTGTATTGTGCCATGAATGATATTCAGTGTGTGATATACCATGCCCTGTAATAGCTGAAGATGCATTGTATCCAAGGTCTAGGAAACTAAACTTTACCTCTGGTGTCACCGGAACTGGATTCTGCTTTTCTGAGGAGCTAGATTTTGGTGAAACATCGTGATCTGCTTGTGGTTATAAACACTTAAAACAAGGCATTTGCAAGCATGAGGAGGAAGCAGAAGATTAGAAGGAAGCATTACTAGAATCCAAGGCAAGACTGGCAAAGCAAACTGATGAAAGCAGAACAGAAGAGTGAAAAGAGAATGGGCATCTGCAGAAGGTACTAAAATGTTCTCATCTTCTTGTATTTGCACAGATTTTTGATGTATTCATTTTGCACAAAGGGCCGGTACAGCTTTTTTTAGTGGGTGTCTGCAAAATTCTCAGAGTGGAAGTTACTGTGGTGTTTTTTTGTATCGACCACTGAAATCTTTTCTGATGATCTGGAGGTACTTTATTCTGCCTTTGCTGATCCCAGCTGTGGCCTTTTATGGGGCATTCCCAGCCCTATGTTGTGACCACTACTGCAAGGACAGAAATTAGTTCTAATAAGAGGTGCAAATCATCTGCAATGCTTGTTCAGTACTTCCAAAATCTCAGTGTGTGTGCTTTTGTTTGAAGAAGTCAATGGACAAATAGTCAAGTCCTAACTATAGACAATGAGTTGACCAAACCATAAATGATTGTGGTGTGTATTGTTGGCCTGATCACTAATACTCAAAGTAGGTTTCAGCTTTGTTCTTCAAAAAGTAGGCTTCCACACACTACTAATAATATGCAGATTTTTTAAAGTTCCTGTATCCTTTTAATCTGGAAAATTCATTGAGTTGGGATGGCACCTCATTGATAACCTTGCAGTTATGGAAAGGGGTTTTCAGAATCAGTTTGTGGTATTAATGTTTAGTAAAAAGTGAAGTTTCTGACCCTGGAATGCTGGATGATTCAGCAATGCAAATCTCAAGATTTGATTAGTTTCTGTTGTGTGCTAGGTCTTCCTACTCTGTGTGAATTAAAGATTACAGTGAATTAGGAGTTAATGCGAATAGATCTTCTGCCTTCTGTGCTGACTGTGCTGCTTTTTTCATCAGACTCATTTCAGATGTGGTAAAATGGAAACCTTCACAACTTACGTGTGGTGATATCAAAGGCTGTGATCCTTTCTTGGAATGAAAATGATGGTGCTGAAGAGAAATGGTAGAGCTTCTGTTTCTGCTGAGAGAGGACAAAATGAAGCTGGAGACAGAATTGAAGATGGCTTGAGACGCTATCATGGTTTAAGCTGTAACTCATGCAGTTCGCTCACTCACTCCCCCCTCTTCCCCCCAGCTCCTGGAGGGATGGGGAGCAGAATTGAAAGAATGCAGCTCCCACAAGTTGAGATAAGAGCAGTCCAGTAACTAAGGTATAACACAAACCACTGCTGCTACCACCAATAATAATAATGAAAAGGGAAACAACAAGGGAAGAGAATACAACCGCTCACCACTCGATGACCGAGCTGTGAACTAGCTCGTCCAGGTTCCTGCCCCCAGTTTTTACATCCTGGGCACAATGTGCTGTGGTATGGGATGCCTCTTTGGTCAGTTTGGGTCAGGTGCCCTGTCTCTGCTTCCTCCCGACTTCCCCTCCTCTCGAGCAGAGCATGAAGCTCAGAAAGTCCTTGTTCAAACCAAGCATTCTAAGCAGTAACTGGAAACATTGGTGGTGTTATCAGCTCTGTTCCCAGGCCGAAAGTCAGAAGCACAGCACTGCACCATCCACTAAGAAGGAGAAAAGTGACTGCTACTGCTGAACCCAGGACAGGCACCAAGATGGAAGACAAAGCACAGTGAATAAATGTGTATATGGTGTGACCCGTGCAATAGATAGAAATGAAAAATGGGTTTCACTTATTGTACTGAGTGTTTCTTTGCTGCAGTTGTCAGCACACACAAGAAAAGGAGGCCAGGAACCCGGCTTGGACTCTTGAGCCATAAAAACGTATTAATTTCCAATGACTTTTCTTATTTTAAGCAGCAGAAAGTTCTTTCCGTATTTCTGTTTCTTTTATACTTCCTTGACTTCCCTTTGCTGAATTCCTGTTGTCCTCTTACCATCAAATGGTAAATATGTTACACAATTGTTTTTATAGTTTTGGTGTTCTTTTGTTTTCTTTGCTTGTTCCTGCTTTATAAAAATATTGGCATTTTAAAGAGAAATGACAGTTTAAGGGGTGCACAGATATCTTGCAGCTCCCCTCATTAGTATTTCATGCCAGTTGAAATTAATATGCTTTGTAGTGTTTCTGAGAGCTGTCTTGCCATTAACGAAAAACAGATGTGGAACAGATTAACACTTTATTTGACATCAAACCCTCCCAGTTCCCGTGAATCTGTATTGCTAAGGATATTGCACTAATCAAATGCATAATGGACAGATTACAGTAATACTTTGTTAATGTTAAACAGATTTTATTTATCCCTGTGGTTGTGAACTTTGAATATTTGAAGAAGCATTACCTTTAGAGATGGGGGCTTCTTTTGCAGGGGTACATGAAAGCTGTGCTGAGTATTCTTCCCCAGATTCTGGCAGGTAGGTGAAGTATTTTCTCACAGATTCTTCCTTCTTTTTCCACCTTTTGCTTCAGAAAAGTACTGAAATAGTTGATGTTACAAAGAGTTATATGTGCGTTATACTTTTTTAAGAATCTTCAGGTACGTGTTGCCAACTTCTCAGGTTTCATGAGCTGTTCACTCTTAATGGAGGAGATTCTTGGTTTTGTGTTCTAGAAATACATTGCTGGAATCCAGTGCTCTGCTGTAACACCGTTGTTATCTTCAGATAAACAATTAAAGACTTTGCTACTTCAGAACTGTTTCAGCCAACTACTGACACTTCAGAATCTCAGCTGAGTGTGTAGTCCTGTCATGGCATAGCATTTACAGGGCAGCCTTACCTTAGCAGCGAGGTCTTAGTATCGACTGCATTGTCCAATGATGCTTTAGAATTCATTGTATTTGTAACTGGAAAATGGGGTTTGTCTAGTGTGTCTTTAGATGACTAGGTTCAGTGTATCAGTTTTATGCATATTAGAAAGTTAGAATTATGATGGGTCTTCACTGCTTTGAGTTAGAAAACAAAATAATCATGGAAAATGGTGTCGGAAATCATCAGTTAAAATTATTGTTGCCTTTATTTTTTCCTGGTTTTTAGCATCCCTGTATTGTTTAAAATTAAAAATAGTTATTCAGAGTTTTGTTTTTGTTTTCTTTGAAGAATCTTCATTTTAAAATGGGTACAAATTCCTTGATTTATCCAGGAGTAGGATTTGGTGATTTGTTTTGATAATCCGTTTTGAAACACAAATGAGGTGCTGGGGGGAAGTCCTTGTTTTTCTTGCTTTCTGGGAGATGTTATTTTAATCCAAACTTTATCTCGTCGTGTTTTGATAACTTTTGTGTAACTCCATGTCAGATACTTTTAATACTTTTCCAGCTAGTTTCTCTCCAGAGCATTATAACTAAGCATATAAACCAAGTTATATTTTTGCAGAATGATTTTTTTTTCCTATTAATATGAAACCCAGTATGTTTATTATTGCTGGAGGTGATTATTAACTGTAATAAACCTCATGCATTTCACAATAGTTTGTAGTCGGTTTCATTATTTTGCTTCAACAAGCTTAAAGCTTTTTCATTTTGTTGTTCTGAGTACAGTGAATTTGATCTTTTGGTGGAAGGTGATGTGATAATGTAAGTCATGTTTCTCCACTTTATAGGCTTTACATGTAACAGTGGGGAAAGTAATACTGAAATCTAAAGAGTTATTACAGAAGTACACAATCTTGCAGGGAGATTTGGGAGCAGGTTTGTTGTAGGTGTTTTGAACTCGCTTTTGTCCTGACTGAAATACCTAGCAAGAAAGCAAGCGAATGTTTAATATATTAAAAGAAGTAATTTTTTCTGTTATTCAGAAAGCAAGAAAGTGCTGTTACTTTAATCTGTTCTTTAAAGATGTGATCTTTATCTTTTTTCTTCCTTTTTTTTTTTTTTTTGCTTTTATTATTTAGGTCTCTGACAGGTGTAATGGACAGTGCAGAAAAAGGCCTGTCCTCGGCTGAAAACCTGAAAGGTTTTATTGAGATAATAATTCCATTACTGATTGAGTGCTGGATTGAAGCATCTCCTGCACAATCAACTCCCATTCTTGGAAACCTCTTGGAATCAGACTCTCAGCAGCTTATGCAGCAAGTGCTTAGTATAATACATTTATTGTGGAAACTCACAAAGCGACATGATGAAACATACAAAATGGTAAGGGAGAAGTGATCCGTGGCATAATGATGGTAGTTCATTTTGTTTTGATTGGAATCTAGTGACTTGGTGATTGGAAACAGTGGAAATATTTCATTAAGAGAGAAAAAGCCTAGGTTTTTAGTGGAGTTTGAGTTTGGATTTTTGACAAGTCTCTTTAGAAAAGGATGTGTTGAACTGAGCAGTCAGTTCAGCGAGAATCTCTGGGAATCCTCAACAGACTGCAGCACAAAAGCTTTCAGAACTGAAAGTGGCATTGGAGAAAGGGAGCGTTTTGTCTCCCACATAACATCTAGAATATGAATTTGGCAAAAGTGTCGAATGTTTGTTCTTTGGTTTTATGGGTACAAGAGGGGAAATGAGCAAACCTTTAATCCTTGGAGGCGAACAAACCCTAAATCCTTGGAATGCCCCTTGGAAGGGGCTAACAGTGGTATGAGGTCAATCCTGTGATTGCTTGGTGCAGCCTATATTTGTGTGTCATGGTTGGTAGTGTCAGAAAACGTTGAATCAAAACCTCAAGAAAAATTTTGGAAAACATTCTCATATTTTGTCTGTCTTTGATAAGTTAGGGTGGGTGGTTTTTTTGGTTTGTTTTGGGTTTTTTTAATCTTTGCTGCTTTTCCAAGGATTTTGCAGGCTGAGAAAGAAGCACACTTTCTATTTTGGTTATTGAGAGTCGTTGGAAGGAATGTCTTGACAGCTCTTTGCTTTACCTTTATATAGAGCCGTAGGTCCATTTACTATACAAAATCTATGCATAGAATAAGTGATAAACATTTGTGGAATCATCCCGTTAGACAGGAATTACCCAATGTATGTAGTCCTAGGGGTGGATTCAGTTATGGCTGAGCAAAACACACTGTTCCCCTTTTTCCTCTTCAGCTTTTCTAGAGGGCCTCTTGGAAACAGGCAGTTGGCGAGGTAAATACCTGTGGCCTACTGCCTACTGCTCCTAGCCTTTTTCCTTCTGGTACTGCAGAGCTGCTGCCCTTGGCCATAGGGTGTCTGCATTTTGGTCACATGGAAGGAGTGCTCCTGTGTTAAGATACGAGCGGGCTTAAGTACCTGCAATTGCATTATGACCTTAGGATGTTTGAGGGGGGAAAAATTACCAGATACCCATACAATCTTTTTTCTAGCATGTTGTGTTTTTTATAAGATAAACAGTTTTTTTTTTTCCTGCATAGTTACCTTTTTATATCAAATGAATTCAAATGCCTGAGTTTGAAAATGGAAGCTTTGTGCGCTTAGGCTTACAGGCCATAGTGGTTATTACAAACACCTTGGAAAACCACTCTGAATATGCTTATTGGGAACCTATTATTCTTTGAGATAGTTTAATGGTCATCCTCTGTTCTTAATACTTGAATATCAGAATGATTATTCTGCCTGACCAATTTGATAGCAATTCAGGACTTTTTTTGTGATGAGTTTTGCAGGACACTTTGTGTAATGGTGACTGTGAGTTTCTGCTAACCCACAAAGTTAAATTATTTTTAGATGTTGAAAATAATCCTTTTTGTATGAGGATGGCCTTTCTACTGAAAAGCATTTTGTCAGTGGGCTTCGAACAGCAAGCACACTAATGGTAGTGAAAGGTGAAGGCAGTGTCAGAATACATCTTAATGGAAACTTCAGGACAGTCACTACAAGTAAATCAAGAAATTCCCTTTGATGTTAAGTACCCTGAAACAGTCAATATAAAAGCACCTTCAGTTCCTGTCTCAGTTTAATATTGCATATATCCACATTGGTATGTGCCAAAAAAATACACTGGTCCAGTCTGTATTAAATGTTTTTGCTTAACTTTGACTTACAATTTTACTCCCTTGTTTTATGGACCTGGAGGTCTGTGAGCAGGACATCTAAATGTGAGCATTTACTTCTAAAAACAAATATATATGAACACTTCAAATAGAAGATAAAGTTCCTGGGTTTCATTGATTCCAGTAATGGATTTTGAACGATGATTGCATCAGTGTGTTTCACTTACTACCATGTTTTCTGAGTGTCATCTGCTTTCCTTGACAGGATCTATGGCTCCGAATGAATTACCTTGTTGATTTCAAGCACCACTTCATGCGTCATTTTCCTTACACTTTACAAGAAACAGCAAAGCACAAGAAGAAAGACTCATGCAAAGGGTAAAAATAAAGATTTGGTTGGTTTTTGTTAAGGTATTGCATAGGAAGTCATCTGAATAGCCTGTGATAGAAATTAAAATGCTGTCCTGGAGGAATTGATGTGTTTTATTGACTGCTTGACCTGGAATTTGCTTATTGCTAAAATGGTGATTCGTGTTAGTCTGACTAGTTTCACATTTCTGCATGTTTTCTTCAGCTGACTGCTGAATTACATCAAAACATAGGTAAAACCTTGCCCCCTCTCCTCCCCCATTACTCTGTTCTAGTTGTATTAAAGGGCTGGATAAATGCAGCTGGGAGGGGGGATGGGAACACATTGTGGTTACCCTTTATGGCAAACCAGTACTGGAGCAGGAAAAGCCAAACCCTCGCATGTTTCTTCGCTAATAAGCTGGCAGAATGTGGGCAGTAATTTTGTTCTGGTAAAGGCCAGTGGCAGGTTGTCTCCCCTTCTCAGCTCCTGGGTGTGAGACTGTAAAGTCTGTTCTGGAGCTATTCTGTGCCATTGCAGCCACTGTAGAACACTGGTGTTTGTGCAGAGGGTATCAACTTCTCTGTGTTTCACATATTTACAAACTGTGCCACTGCAGACTGAGCTATAGTGGTAGAACTGTCTCTTATACTAAGGGTCTACCATGGTGCAAGTATACTTGAGCCAGAAATACCCTTTGATACTTCTCCTGTATGGAAGGGCACATACATCAGAAATACAGTATAGCTCCTTAAATGCTTTTATTTCAGTCAAGTCTTACCCATTAAGTTTATAAGACAAAAGGTGTTTTGCACTTCCAGGTTTTGACCTGAGCACTGTTTCTTGAAAACATCAGAACTGGTAGTTAGGCAAGGCAAATGCAGCCATCTTTCTTGTCTTACAGATAATATCCTGACTGACTGTACTTCTGTTGAGCCTTCTTCATTTTACTACTAAGTTTTGTCCCATTCTTGCCCTTCAAAATAAATGTTATTGGATAAATGCAGGAAAAATAATCTGTGAATTTATGAATTCTTCTTTTTGTGGTTGTTTTGATTTTTACTTTAAGACTTTTAGAAACTTAGCTTCGTGCCATGAAAATAAATAGTTGCTTTTGTTTTCCTTGCTTATCAATATATTAGGTTAAAGGCCTCCACTTGGAAACCTCGCATGGCGTTTTGGGGCTTCCTTTGTGGCAGAACAAAAAATTTCATGCACTTTGTTGTCAAATTTGAAGACTTTAAAATGTGTCTTAGCTTTAAAACTGTAACATGATTTTTTTAATACATAGTATAATTTCTGCTAAAGTAGCATATATTAAAAGGCACAAATACTTTTTTCTGAAATCTCGCTTTTCTTTTCTCCCTGTCCTCCCTGTTAGGAACAAGTATTGTGTGACATCCTCAAACAGCGTAGACCATCTTTTACTGAACTTAACCTTGTGTGACATAATGGTTTCACTAGCAAGCACTTCAACACTTCAGATGGATTCTGGTTGGCTGGACATGATAAGGAAATTTGTGACAGATACTCTTCAGGATGGTAGCAAGCTGAATAGCAAGCAGGTGAACAGATTGCTTGGTGTGACTTGGAGACTAATGCAAATACAGCAAAACAAAGGTAAGATATGAGTAGTTTCTGAGAAGCAAAATTATGCACTGATGAAGAGCTTGATTTATTACATTTTCAGGGCACTTTATCTTACATCCTCAGTTGTTACATCATAATGTATTTTGTTTATAGATGTAAATTGAATTTCTTGGTCATATCCCTGTGTGTAGCATTGAAAACCGCTTGATTTTTAGGAATGCTGTTAGATTTGTACTGTTGATATACAAAGTGTTAATATATTTGTGTAGTTGTTTTCTGGTTTTACTACTTAATATGTTATAAATGGGAAGATTAGTTTTCTGCATTGAAGAAAGTAATTATTAGGATATAGAGGTGCATGATACTTGAATATTTCAATCCTTATTTAAAATCATTAATATAGCTGGTAGGCTCCCTTTGAGTACTGTCAGATGACCATTCTAGTTCTGTGATTACATGGAATGCCAAGATAGTTCTGATGGAAGCTGCTGTACAGTATTTTCTAAGCTGTTTTATTTGAATTCTTTCCAAAGAGAAAACACCCTTCCAGTTGTGACTTGCAGGACCAGTGCAGTATTTTGGTTGTGTTGCAGCTAAGGCCTTGGTTGACATGTTCAAGTGATCGATGTAGGACTTTAGGAAAGGAATTTTTCAGTAGATCTGAGGGGCCAGAAGTCTGTTGTGTCCTAGCAGTCTGGTAGAAGTGGATTCCATAGCCAACTAGAGTTTATAGAAAACGATCTCCAGAGATCTCTTCCCACCTCATCCATTACTGTGGAAGAAAAGCTTCCTTCTTTGATACTTTTTTATAGTGAGGTAGGAATTCTGAACTGGATTGTGTCAAATGATACTGCAGAAGTTGCTACATGCTAAAAATATAACTCCAGTTTGTTTAAAACCTACCTGATACTGAGATTAAGGACCTGAGATTTTAGGTCTTCTTCAAGAGACAAAACAAAAGAAAAAATGAACCAGTGCAATAGGTCTACCTGGTAGTTGTTTTATAACATTTGGTACTTCCTATGGAGTTAAATGTTGATAGTTACAGAGATAAAAATTATAACTCTTCTGTGTGTTTGTATAAACCAAGAAGATTAAGTGGCATTACTGCAGATTTTTATGTATTTTTTTTCCTAGTGGCAACAGAACCCTTGATCAAAGCAGTATATACACTATACCAGCAGAGGAATCTCCTCTTTCCAGTTCGTACATTGCTTCTAAAGTTTTTCAGCAGAGTTTACCAAAAAGAAGATTTGAGGACTCAAAGAATCAGGTAAAAAACATTTGCATGTTCTTTCATTTCATTCAATGCAGTATATTTATTTCAGAAGATAAAATACTGAATTTTTATGTAAATGTTACTAAACTTCATTCTGAATCTGTTTTGGCACTGTCATTGGGATTTGAAAGTTTAGGTTCTCTGTGAGATTAAGATATGTATTACCTTATTATTCTTAATGTAAATAGCAAATAGATCTTAATGATATAAAATTTAACTTAAAATCAACTGCTGCAAGCTCTTTCTTACTGGATGTGTGGTAGTAGATGTGTCAAGATTGCAGAGCTGTAGCCATAGAGCATTTCTTTTACTTCAGCCCAAGGTTATGGACTTTTGCCTTAGGGCATTTGGTGGTTCTGGTAATGTCTCTCTACACTTTTGTAATTACTTTCTTTAAGAAAAGAATGCTTCTTGGGTTTTTTGGATGTGTGGTTCTAAAGAATAGGTTTAAGAAAATATTCTTGTCCTTTTGAGTTCCCAGTTTCAGGCATCTACTAGATATCTGACTTGCTTCAAGCAAGGGAAGCTTACTCTCTATATTGCTGTTATCTTACAATGAAAAAGTGTAATTTGTCCAGATTGTTTCTCAGTCTCAACTTTTCTAGACAGTATTTTTCAGCTAAGTCATCAGTTCCACCTATGTAAAATCCTTAAACAGACATCAGGCTGCATCAAGCCTACCTCACTTGAAAACTGCAAAAAAGATGTAAGATCATACCCATGATACCTGTTTCTGCTACTAGATGATAAAACCTCCAAACCTCAGGGCCCCCAGAAGTACTGGTATCTACCAGCATTCTCTTCTGCAACTCATTTGCTTTCTTAAATCTTATGTTGTGGTAATGGCAGAGTACATGTGATTAGATATCTAACACTACTCTATGAACATTGTAAAACTGTAGGGAATTTGAAAGTCAGGGAAAAGGCTTGGGAATATCTTGTTTCCCTCCTCTTCACACCCAGAGTGAGACAGGCCTTTGTCATACAAATTTTCCTGAGGTTACTTAGCCACTGTTTTCTGCACTTAACTGAAAGTCTTGAGCATCTCCTCTAGTTTCATGTCATCATCCAGCTAACTAGAAAGCTTTAACTTTCTATCTTTAGATAGAAATCACAAATAGCAGTAGTTTTCCTGGGTGTTCTACCTGGAATTGTGTAATTTTTAGTAACTGAGAATTCAGTCACACAAACTCTATGAGGAAAGGATAATTGCGCTTACATCCAACAAGATGTTTTAAGACAGCATTATGTTTGTGTACTGTACTGATCCATTTTTTTTAGCAACAGATGGGTTTGGTTTTGATTGTTTCTTTTATCAAGATGTGGACTGCACAGTGGATCCTGACGTTCATGTTGTTCTGTTCATTTTGATGTCATAGCCTTTTCAGCCCTCCTGTGACTGCTCTCCTCATTTCATGTTTATTTTTTCCTCAGAAGCTTGTCAAGAGCAGTTTACAAGGAGCAGAATTAATGTTGGAATGTTTTCCAAGGACTTTTAGGTGAAACTTTTTCTTTTAGGTGTATCTGATTCAGATGCTGGGTAGGAGTTTTTGGCCTGTTACTGCCCTGTGAAAGAAAGTGTTAATGTACTGTAGCCCATGAATCGTAGAATCATAGAATAGTTAGGGTTGGAAAGGACCTTAAGATCGTCTAGTTCCAACCTCCCTGCCATGGGCAGGGACACCTCACACTAAACCATGCCACCCAAGGCTCTGTCCAGGCTGGCCTTGAACACCGCCAGCGATGGAGCATTCACAGCTTCCCTGGGCAACCCCTTCCAGTGCCTCACCACCCTCACAGTAAAGAACTTCTCCCTTATATCCAATCTAAACTTCCCCTGTTTAAATTTGAACCCATTACCCCTTGTCCTATCACTACAGTCCCTGAAGAAGAGTCCCTCCCCAGCATCCCTACGTGAAAGATAACATTGATCTTTAAGGTTGTTTCAGTTTGAGCTAGAAAGGATAAATAAAAGCAGACTTGTAAGGGAAGTTGTCAAGTTTTAAAGCTTAGGATCAAAGGTCTTTAAAGAAAAAGGCTAATTACATGAAGTTTCCTGAAGTATGAATGATGCTAATTGGTTGGAATGGGAAAAGGAAGTCTGGAGAATCAAGTCATAAATACAAATCAAAATTTGTCTTAGGCTAGGAAGGAGCTCATTGAAGTTTTTTCTAGCCAGCTTTTAGGGGGTGTTTGTGCTAAACAGTGCTTGCAGAGAATGGGAAAAAAGGAATTGATCAGCAAACTTATTTCATTCCCATCTTTCTGACAAGCAGATTAGGGATAGCAATTTGTAAATGTCAAGCTGAATTTTTTGTAAGGTATGAAAATAGCCAGAGCTTCTTAACTGTCACACTACAAGATAAGGAAAGAAGTGGCTCTGAAATTAGGATGAATTCAGAATGTCCTTTGGTATTGAAAAGTGTGACAAGATAATGTTTATAAAGATTATTATAATTCATGTCAAACACAAGGGATGGTCAGAGTCCTCTGATGTGGAAACAACAGTGTTGTAAACAAAACTGGTTCAAATGCTGTCAAATGAATGCAAAAAAGGAGGATTAGGTAAATTTTATTCCAGAAACTTGGGAGAATTGGTGTGTGAAAATGCAGATAGTAAGAGCTTTGACTATTACCTTAAAAGACAGGTAATGCAGGTTGTGAATTTGGTATAAAAGACGGCATCTTACTTAAAGAATACGAGTGCGTGCAATGGGATATAGCACATAAATGACAACAGTGGGAGTGGTGTAACGGGAGAAAGGCTACTTATTAGAGTTCCTCAAAGTTCTCACAAAGCTAAACTTCATATTTTCAAGAATGACTGGCACACATAGCAAGAAGCATTACCTGAAAATAAACTGGAAGAAATAGATTACCTGCGGGAATGGTGGAAGAGGTGTATTTGTACAAAGCAAAAATTGCTGCACTTAGCAACTACCAGGACTTTTTTTTGAATGTAAAATTCAGGCAGGCAGTTGCAAACAATCCTGTGGTTGATACATCTGCTTCTAAATGCCTGCCTGTGAACTAAGGTTGGGAGTTAAAAGAAGCAAGTGTAACTTTTAAGATAGTAAACTGTAGCAGAAAATTCATGGAAGTATTGTAATCTTTAAACAAGCTCATTTGATACTTCATTAAGTTGTTGCTCATGCCCAAGAAAGACCAAATTGTAAGAGCTGCAGGAGCAACCTAAGGTATGTATTCCTTTCATTCATGTTTGGATTGGTTAAAATATCTCAGTTGTGCTTGCTTGAGGCTCTAGGTGGAACCAATAGTGAGCTAGACACTGCAGCAGAAACAAGTAAGATCTTAAGTAAAAAGCCTCTTAAATTTAGCAAGTGAAGAAATCTGATCAGCTGAATGTGGTTAAATCCATGGGCCAGATAGATGTGCAGGGATATACCTGACGTGGTAGAGAAAGTTGTCTCGTGAAAGTGAGGTGTTGTCGTCTGTGAAAAACCATGGTGGCTGTGGGAGGTCCTGCATGATTGGGAAAATCATAGAATACAATAGTTTGGGTTGGAAGGGACCTTCAGGGGGCATCTAGTCCAACCTCCTTGCAATGAGCAGAGACATGATAAAGAGAAAAGACTGCTGTTAACCCAATTTGAGGGGAATCTGGGGAATTTCAGGCTGATAAGCCTCAGCTGGTCCCAGGGAAGATCATGCAGCCCATTGCTTGGAATTAATATGTGAACATCTAAAGGACTTGCGGGTAAGCAGGAACAAACTAGCATGTATATAAAAGCAAATCATGCTTTACCAACATGATAGCCCTCTTTGACAAATGACAAATGGCTGCATGGAAAAGGGGAGAGTGCCTGACACTGTGCTTCAGTAATAAAGTTGTTTTGTGCCATGTTCCACCAGTTGCAGTTTTCATTCTGCTTTTTAAGAGGTGCCTGAATTGAGTAGCATGACATCAGAAAAGGTAGAATTGAATCTGAAAGTCTAGTGAAAGCTTAAGAGCTTAGTTGGGGGGTTAAGCAGTATTGAGGGTGTAGTGGTGTCATAGCTTTTTAGCCTGACTCGTAACTCCTTAAATATGAACTGATAAAACTAAAGATAAATGGGAATGTTGCTTTGCCAGCATATAGGCATTTCAGACAAACGGTTTCTGAAAGAGTTGAAAATGCGCAGTGTGAAACCTATGAATCAAATAAATATTTCTGGTGTAAATGTCGTAGCACACCAGTGTGCACAGATCTTCTGGTGGAATACTCGTGGCAAATCACAGTATTGCAATTTATTGTAACTAAATTGTATCTGACACTAAAGCCAACTTAGTCAAGACTGGAAAGAGTAAGTTTCTGGGGGCTTTGTTGTTTTGTTTGTGTGTCCACCACCCACCACCTTACCGCCTGCACCCCCCAACTAATTTTCCTTCTCTTTTTAGAAGTCGAAGTAAAGTTTTGTCTCGTTGGTTGGCTGGCTTACCTCAGCAGCTCGCTCTGCTTGGCTTGAGAAACCCTGAGCTTTCGAATCAGCTGATTGATATCATTCATTCTGCTGCTTCTCGTTCAAACAAGGAATTACTACAAAGTTTACAAGCCACTGCTGCTCGAATCTATGGTAAACTTTTACGCTACAGCATGATGAGCGTTGTCTGTTGCTTGGTGGGGAAGTTGCCCTAGGTGGAAAATACTGGTGTTTCTCTTAGGTGAATGTAAAGTCTGTGCATGTGGGGCAAGGGTGGAGATTAGGTCAGTCCCTTATAATAAATGTTAAACTTGAATCATAGAATGGTTTGGGTTGGAAAGGACCTTAAGCTCATCCAGTTCCAACCCCCCTGCCATGGGCAAGGACACCTCCCACTAGACCAGGTTGCTCCAACCCCCATCCAACCTGGCCTTGAGCACTGCCAGGGATGGGGCAGCTGCAGCTTCTCTGGGCAACCTGTGCCAGTGCCTCACCACCCTCATAGTAAAGAATTTCTTTCTTATATACAACTTAAAGCTCCCTTGTTAATTGGTTATATATATGCAGGTTAATAAAGGTTAAAAATATGTGTGTCATTTCCTAAGTGCTAGTAACAAGATTAAAACCTTCAGTTCAGGTTTTCAGGTTAGTGGGACTTCAATCTGATAGACTAAGAAGTTTCAGGTTTTGTGAAAGCTGCTTTTGGTAGTATTGATTCTCCTTAGAGTTTTTCTTTTTTATCCCATTTCATCATCCTTCCCCCCCAGTCTTATATTCTCCTCCCTTCAGCAAGCGCTGTATGTTTTTAACTAAATAAGAATAGTTAGAAGAGAAAGAGGGATGGTGATGGTGCATTGCATGAGTCGCTGATGCTGTGAAAGTGTTGGGAATGGCAGCAATCTGTGTGTTTAGCTTTTGACTGTGTGTGTGTGTGCCGGCAGATCCGCTGGAGGGCACGCTGGTGCTGCTGCCGGCCGAGGCTCAGCGGCGGCTGGTGCAGCTCGTGTACTTCCTTCCCTGCCTGCCCGCCAGCCTGCTCGCCGGCCTCAGCCGCTGCTGTATCATGGGCAGGATGTCCTCCGAGCTGGCCGCCACACTCATCGGGATCCTGCGCATGAGGTACGGCGACGCACTGCAGTTTGCGCTGCAAAATAACCCAACCAATACCCCCTCCCTGCCCCGTTAATAAAATCTTTTCAGTTAACTGGAAGGCTACATGGTATTGAGCACCCTCATCACTGGTGGTCTTTCTGCTGCCACGGACTGCAGCTTTTTCTTGTAAATACTTTGATGTGACACTGTTGATAGTGGAAACTAACCAACCCTTGTGTATTCTCATGTTCTGCTTGCTTTCAGATTTTTAAAACTTGCTTTTCCCCTGATTCATAGAATCACAGGATAGTTTGGGTTGGAAAAGACCTTAAGATCATGCAGTTCCAACCCCTCTTCCATGGGCAGGGACACCTCCCACTAAGCCAGGTTGTGCGAGGCCCTTGTCCAGCCCTAATTACCACACTTAAACAGCACTAGGCAAGTGTCTTGTTAGAAATTATTCACACTCCTGTTGATTTTGTCCTGGCTTGAAAGACCGTTTAGTTTTTATCTGAATTCAAGGAGAGAGGTTGCTGTTCACTGAAACCAGTGGAGGACTTGCTGGGATTTCACAAGTGTTTTGTTTTGCTGCTTCTGGAAGAAGTATACATGATTTTCTTGATTGCTTGATATTGTTGAACCTTGGATAAATAAGTAGGGATTAATCTTACATAGATTATGCTTAAATTTTTCGTAAGGCTTTTTGGAACTTAATTTTTTATTTAAATGTGATGCAACACAGTGCACTGGCAATTACAGACCTGTATTTGCTGTATATTATATATCACGTATACAGACATATTGGCTGTATAATGTCTGAGTAAGATGATTAACATATGAAGTGATGACGATGGAAATTTATGATATCCTATATATAATGCAATACCACTTAAAAAATGAAAATCTGTCTAGGTTTGTGAAGGTGGATCTCAAATTTTATTTTTAAGAAAGAAAAGTTTTCTGCCATATACTGGAAATTTAGTGGCAAACCATACCAAAGTCAGCGACAGTCATTGTGAGAACCGAAGTCAGTAAGAAGCACTCAGAAACTTATTTTGTTGTTAGAACTTAGCAAATTTTCAGTGTGGGAGGTTTTTATAGAAATAGCATAACTGTTTTCTAAAGATTGTGAGAAAGCTGCAGGTGGGTTGTAGGCATTTGATCTTTTTGGCAGGAGATAAAAGAAGCAGCTGGAGGGCAGTGTTCATAACAAAAGTGTATTACATCCTGACTAGAGAGGAGGAGTTGTAAGTTCTTATTTTTCAGAGGTGCAAAGAAAGTATTTTAATTTATGGCATTTGAAACTCATTTTAAACTAAATTGGATTAAAAGACTGGATTATCTACCCAAGGAGTCAACCTAAAATAACTAGATGAATAAACAGTACTAATGCAGTTATACTTGTGCAGTTTCTTGTGTTGCTAAGCCCTAGCAGTCGTCCTTTTACTGGGAGATTTCAAGTTCTGGTGAAACTTGGAAAAGAGGTGTTTCTCCTGATTAGGTGTTGTTTTTCTTTGATAACACTGTACCACCTCATTGAGAGGGATCAGTGTTAAATACAGGAACTTGATCAGTCTTCTTTAGAAACACATCTGAAAATATTGCAAATCCTTGGCAAGATTAAAATGAGTCTTTTACAAACAAAGTGAATACAACAGTATTGAAAAACACATTTTCACCTTTGTAGCCATCCTAGACTTGTAGAAGTTTTAAATGGCTTCTCTGTGATACATTTTTTTACCTATGGCTCAGTTTCTTAATACATAGGTGAAACTTGTTTTGCGAACGATTTTTTTTGTTTTCCGCTTATTGTCATGACCATGGACTTTTTTAATCCTGAAACCTTTATCCTAGGGTAGCTTAAAAAAATCAGAGAATTGAGATGAAGTCAGAAATGCTAGTAGCTGCTGAGGAGGTTGTCCAAAAAAAAGTTGCTTCGGCAACTTCAGCATGCAGAGTTAGGGAGATAAGTAACACGATTAATTTCTCAAGAACAAAAGAATCTGATACATCTTTTTCTTTGGAAAAGAAATTGTACAGTTAAGGAGACATTAGTAGGTTTTCTAGATGTGAACCTTAGGTCGGCTTTACAAGTTTCATAACCTGTCATTGCACACAGGATACATGAACTAATTTTGCATCTCTTATCTGAAAAGCCAAGCTGGATTATTGTGTCCAGTTTTGTGCCTTGCTTTTAGATAATGATGTGGGCAAACTGGATTGAATTTAAAGGAGAGCAGACAAAATTATAGTAAATGGTGGTAATGAGGGATGATTGGCAAATAGGTATTGTTAGGCAGATAAGGCTGCAGAGACGGAGGAACCATGTGTATAAAAGGCTGTTGAAAAGAAATGGGAGAATGCAGTTTTAGCAGGATTATAAATATAATAAATACAGTTTTCTTCAATGTCAGAAAATGTTTGGTTTGAGTGCAGGCAAAATTTGATAAAAGCAGAGCTATATACTGCAATAGGCTTTGTAGGAAGGGGGTATAAATATATTTATACTGTATAATATACTGGAGGTTTCTAAAAACAGGTTGGACAAAAGTATATCATGAGTGGCAGAAGTAAATCTTGGAAGGAGAGGGACTACGTAACTTCTGGTACAACTCTTCTGATACTCAGATAAACATCCAAGGTTTTGAAATGAATGGTACTGTAACAAGATGTATATAATTTCACACCTTGTTTGTTCTGTTTCACAGTCTGGTTCATGGGGCACTTTCTGTAGTTTTAGATGCTGATTGTTTTGCACAGAGGAGCCAGTAGAAATCAGTCTGTCGGGAGGTGTCATCTATGAGTCAAACCGATGTTGTCAGTAGATGGCACTGTTTTTCTTCCAATACATTCATGTTCTGTTTGGTATGGGGGGAGTTTTTATAAATTTATTTCCTTCTATGCCACCTGCTTAGTTGTAATGCTTTAAATAGGTTGCATTCAGGAGCATCAGGGGCTACTGCTGTGTTCGGTACTTGTTCTTAATATCTTTAAAAGCCTTTATTTCTGCATTATTCTCAACCGGAAGAGCATGTGTGTTTTTACATGCAGCTGAGAATGCACATATGTACCCATATGTGGCAGGGAGAAGCTACATTAAACTGGATTTGATGAGAGTGCATATGGATGATAAGACAGTTTCAGTTATTCCAGGAATAATCATTATAACCTCAGTGAACTTGTAGCTTTTTTGGTGTGTGTAATAAACTGTGAAAGTGAACGTATCCAGATGGTGTAAACCACAGCCCTGTGATGGTATCAGGTGGTAACATTAAATTGTAATTATTGCATGTTAACTTTCAGATTGTTTTGTAGATTAGAAATGAATTTTGAAGGCATTCAGTGGTTTCTACTTATTTTTGCAATGATCAGATGAATAGCCATGTGGTCTGCAGGAGCCTGTTAAGTGAGCTATGGTGGACTCTGTGTGCTGAGAATGAAGATGGTGTTGACACTATTTTCAGATATATAATGGGAAGATTTTTGAGCCTGAGAGAGGCTGTTAAATTATTAGGATGGTTCCTGTCATGGTTTGGTCTATACTCACTAAAGCTTTACCAATTAGCACAAGCCAAGAGCTGTTCTGAAAAGAAAGCTGAAATGCAGATAGCCCATTTTGGATCCTGGTATGAACATGGCCAGATTTGCAATAATTGATATTGCTTATGAATAGATGTTGCTGTTGTTTGGGTCGCTGGGACATCTACAGCTGGTGAGTTTCAGGTGAAACTGAGGGACGCAAGTTGTTGTCCTGACGTAAGTTCCCTCCTGTTCTCCTCTAATGCCTGGTGTAGAGGGTATAATCCCTCTACACCCTGCTTTCTGTACTTGTAGGGCACAGGGCTACTTCAGAATGGGTTCTAAAGAAATAGCAAGGCATATGCTTATTTGTTTTTCTTTTGAGTACCCTTTGGAAGACTGGCTTTGAGGCAAATCTTTTTGTCAAATATGGAAATGTATTTAATGTTGTTAACTCACCTTTCTTGTATGTGGTAAATTGTCTTGTTTGCCTGACAAAAGGGAAATCTGCTGTTTACATACCGAAATTTGTACTGTAACAGTTGCAGAGAAGCATCACTTGTCAGGCTCAGTAGTTTTGATTGCTACTTCTGAATGACTTTGGGGTGATTGACTAGTGGGTTTTCTTGCAAATGCAGTTTTGGGTTTTTTCCTTAGCTTTTGTATAAAGTAGGATACATCAGATGATTAATATATAATCCAAGTTCGTCCTGTGATATATTCTGTTCTGTGAAATACAGATTAAGAAATACAGATTGAGAATTGTGATCAATTTTATCAACTGGAGAGTTAGATTGCTGACTTTATGGGTGAAGTTCTCTTAATATGTCTTGAGGTACAAATAAGGAAAACCTAGTCAGTGTGCTTACATAAATGCAATTTGTTTATGTGCCCTTTTTCCACATAACTACTTAAATTCAGTTTATATGCCTTATTCAAGCACAACAGTTATGATTTTAGACCTTTTCATCCATTGGAACAGTGTGTCTGGAAATCATTTCATTGTAATAGAAAAGTGGACAGATAATATTTCACTGCCTAGATAAAAAACAATGGGACTTAATTTATGGCATTTCTCCCTTGAAGTAGGGTCTCCATAAATGAGATCTCCAATGGCTTCAGACAGCCATTTCTTACTCTTGTGGGGCACTTTCCCTGCTGGGGTCTTGCAAAGAGTTGTTGTTCCTCTTGTTGTGGAAACTGAGAAGGGTGAGGACTGTATAAATGAAAGCTGAGTGCTCTCTTCACAGCGAGACATAAATTGTGTGGGAGTTCCGAGGCTTCACAGGTTTGAGAGCTCTTGGGGTAGCTTGCATTCTGCTTGTCATAACTGTAAATGGACTCTGAAGAGATAGGGACTTTCCAGACAATAATGGGGGAACTCAGCTGATGTCTGATTGTGCAGCCAGGCATGCTTGTTGGTTCCTGCTATCCTTGGGAATCTTGTGCTTAGGAAGAACTGGGATAAACATTTAATGTCTGTTTGGTATAAGTTATAAAATTCTGTGACTGTAAATGTACTGCTCAGAGATGTTTCAGGGTCATTCTTAATTTTAAAATTTTCTGTAGCTACTTCCTTTATAAGTAAATACTACTTTTATCTATTCATCCTAGTTGTGATCCACAGTCTTTGACAATATAGCTTGAGGAAGGCACAGTGAGAAAGCAAAAGGTATGTAAGGAGAAGCTTACATACTACTTCATTAAAGGCTTTTTGAATGTATTATAGACAAGAAAAAGAAAACCATTATATTCTCAAAAAGCATTTCAAGATAGAGAAAACCTGCAGAGGATATATTAATGTGTTATTGACCTCATAGCAGCCTTCCAATATCTGAAGGGGGTCTATAAGGATGCTGGGGATAGACTCTTCATTGGGAACTGTAGTGATAGGACAAGGGGTAACGGGTTCAAACTTAAACAGGGGAAGTTTAGATTGGGTGTAAGAAGGACGTTCTTTACTGTAAGGGTGGTGAGGCATTGGAATGGGTTGCCCAGGGAAGTTGTGAATACTCAATCTCTGGCTGTGTTCAAGGCAGGGCTGAACAGAGCCTTGGATGGCATGGTTTAGTATGAAGTGTCCCTGCCCATGGCAGGGGGTTGGAACTAGATGATCTTAAGGTCCTTTCCAACCCCAACTATTCTGTGATTCTATTGTGAATAGCACTGATAGAAAATTGAATACAGTAATTCTCATACAAGTGAAGTCTAGACGATATTTTGGAACAGTGTATTTTCTTTTAAAAAGGATAACAAATAAAAAGAACTTCCTGACCAAAATAAGTTCTTGTTTAAAAAAAAAAAAAAAAGGAAAAACACTATGAAGTCCCTTACAAATGGTACAGTGGAAACTCAATAGACCTTGGAGAGTAAATTGAAGGTCATACATGTATAGTAAGGTATAGTAATTGTAAATGGGTTGCTGAGGAGAATTCAAGAATAGTAAGGTCTGTATTCACCATGAAGTACTTTTCCTGGTTGTATTTTCACACCCCCTCAATTTACAAACAAAAATGGAGGAGGAAAGTATTAAAAAGGTAGCAAAAATGCTTAAGGCACTATTGAATATAATCTAAAAAGAAAAATGTGCTCCCAGAATGCCGTCATTCCCCTGCCTGGGTGCTCCTGGTGATGAAGAGTAAAAGGTTAATTTTTTCCTTACTGCAAGGTCAGAAAGGATCCATAGTTCTTAAGAATTTGATAGTGGGGTGGGTTATGGTGCATTCCATAGTCCACATCTGGCTAGCAAATTTCCATTTCTTTGCTCACTGTTATGTAAAGGTCTAGGCCTTGAAAGAGGGAGAAGGCTAAGCTTGTGTTTAAGGACACGGCCCTCTAAGTTTGTCCCCAGGTGGTTGTTTGTAGTTTGATATTCCTAACCAAGGGGAAAAGAATAATGTTGCTGCACTTAAAATTGCACCAGTCAGTAAAAGTCTTTTGCTCATTAGTGAATGTTTCTTCTGATTTGTGCTCTCCTTTATAATGTGTAAGCAATTCTTTTTTTCAGACAACCTTTGCAGCCATGCAGCAAATGAGTAGCTGACAGGCTTACTTTAACAATGCATAGCTCAAATTGTTGTTTTCTTAAAATAGGGCTCGTATTTTTCCCAAATCCCTGGTAATTCCTTGCAGATGTTTGTTGTATTTTTTGTATTTCAAATGGAAACATTTGATCCTTCAAAAGAGACAATGAAAGTTAAAACAAGAAACCCCTCACACTAACAAGCCATTGCCTACATATGGTAACCTGTTAAAGGAAAAATGAACATAAAAACTCCTCATGTGCTCTTGGAGTTTAGGTTCAGGACCTGTGCTGCGTGGAGCTAAGTTGGTGTGAATGGTGAGGTGTGTACAGGGCTAGTGAATCATTCACATTAAATTTTTTAAGTGATTTCAGCATCAGTTTGTGATGGTATTGGTTTCCTGTCTCTTCAAGAGCTAGTATGAAAACTGGGAGTGCTGATCCTTCTTAACAGTGTAACACAAACTGATCTGATTAAGTTAAATGCAGGAACCTGAGTTTATACTTTATTGCAGTTGCAAGCAGCTGCATTTCAGTTTGACAGAAATCATTTTTCATTAAAGCAAAACAGGAATAAATTATGCCAAAGCTGGGATAAATACTGGCACAGGACTTTTTAGTGTTTTTAAAGAATGTATTTTACAATAGTGCAAGTACATGCCTACACTGGGAGAAAATGTTTTCTATTTTTCTTCCGTAAAGGTGCAACAGTACTAGTATAGCACTTGCATGAGGTTTTGCTCCTTTTAATGTGATTGTTTGTACACACACAGTTCCTGAGAATCAGAACATGGCAGTGTATCAGGAAAGACTTTTGTTCAGCACAGCAGCTGACTTGCGGCAGTGGTAGATTAACAAGTAAACGCTTGTGGTATAAATCTTTCTCCCCACTCCTGTTCATACAAGAGGTATAAGGTATTGTCCTACATATTGGTGATCCTACATTGCATAGGAAAACTCATCCCTGCCTCATGTGGTGGAAACTTCATTTTGATCCTTGTTTGCAGTGTGGTTATTCTAGCTATTCTAGAGCCACCACTCTGCTGCTTATATTTCCCAGGCCTTAGTGACCTTGTGGATGGGCAGAAATAGTTGCTCAGCTGTATCCCAATGAGCTGCAGAGCAACAGAAAGTGCATCTTGGAAAGCGGTGGTTTGTCATCTTCCAACTCTAGCTTTGGCAAGAAAAAAAAAGACAGAATTGACTTGATTAGCTCCATGCTGTTATACGAAGTACTTCAATTTGCTGAATAAAGTGAACGTTGTCAGTGGACTTTGTCACCTCTCTTTCTGGGTTGTTCCTGAAAACGTCGTACAGCCTAGTGCCAGCACATATCTTGTGAATCTCCAGTGACATCTGCCTTCCACTGTATGAGCTGATCAGTTCTATCTGCCATATCCTACCTTTAAACCAATTATCTCTTGATATAAGGACCTTTGTTCCTACACTGTGGCTGCTTTGTTTTCTGGAATACTGGGGTTTTTTAAGCATTACAGGGCCTTCCATATTCATGTACAGCTACATGTGCATCTAAGAGATATGTGAGGCAAAAATTGTTTTTTTCAGAAACCATTCTGTCTGTTCCCAAGAATGACACAGGTTCTAGTCCTATGTCAGCTAGTTTTATCTATTGTTATGGAGTGTAATAATTTGCCTAGTGCAGGCATTGGAGAAACAGACTTCAGTTATGTGGAACCTTAAAAGCAAAAAACAGCCCCCTCCCCCAGAATACATCATCACATTTGCCACTGCTGAGTGTGCTGGGTCTGGGAGAGTTTTCTGCTCCTGATGTCTTTGAAAAACAATTTATTAGTAGTATCTTAGTAGTTAAAAGCACTTGCTGAGAATGAAGAAAATTTGCGTGCACTGCCTTCGTCTGAAGGGGAGGTTGATTTCCTATTTCCTAACAGAGTGACTTAGTCATTGTACTGTTCTGAGGAGGTGTACTTAATTTAATAAGCTATAAATAAATTATATTCATTGTATTAAATTTTCACGGCGTTGAGGCCTGGAATGCAGTTAGGGTTTTTTTTTTTTTTCAGGAAATGGGTGAATCAGCTGGTGGTTGTGCCTGTGAATATTTACATGTTCGGTGTGGAACAGAAGTATCAGTGGAAGAAACAGGGGAAACTCCTCTTACAATGAGTTTTGTTTTTTAACCTAGCATTAAAGAAACAATTGCGGGGGGCCTTGGTTTAAATCTGATCAATGGCTGGTAAAATAAATTTAAATTAGGGTCACCTGCCACAATCTTAAGTTGGGTTTCTCAGACTGCTCTCTTGCAAAGTTTAATATAATTCTGTAAAGCTTTAGGAACATCCTGTGCTAGAATATTATCTGTTATGGTGGTGGAAGCACTTCCCTGAACGGTGAAAGAATTAGATTTGAAGAGAAACCCTAGACCCTTGATCTTACATTTCTTGAGGTCTGTAACCTTCACATTTATGATCAAAAGGGTGGTAGTATCAGTGCCTCTGAAGAACTGTGAATCTTGCATTTGCTTTTTCTTCTTCTATTTTGTAAGTACTTAAAAGCAGAACTCGTGTGTTTGTGGGGAGTTGAGATTCCTTACGCTTTTTAGAATTTGATAACAACATCAAAATCAAAACCCCAACCTAAATTCCAAGAAATTTGCAGTGCTTGATGGGTGTGTTTCTGTCTGAGGTGGAGCTTGAGCAGTGTGTTTTACAGGAGGAGAAGTGGAAGGATAACTCCTGAAATTACTCCCAGTAAGGTTCTTCAGAGTTCTTCTACCAGAGACCACTAAGTTACCCAGAGACACCTTATGACTACGTAGGTCAAAACCAACACTCTCAACCCGAGCCAGAAATCAGTTGTTAGCTAGTTTAGGTCAGAAAGCACAAAGGTAATAGTCTGTGGCTGAGAAATAACCACTTGTGCACAAACTGCTGTTTTGTTTTGCAGCTGTATGATATAGCCCAACCTGGAAACAACAACAGCATGAACAAAAGCAGTGGGGTCTGGCTGGAGTTAAAAGCAGCAAGTGATAAAAGGAATGCATTGCCAGTTGCAGTGACTGAGAAATATTTGCTATGCTAATGGCAAGAGAAGCAATGATTTTTAAGTTAATTAGATTCAGCTTTTCTTTCAATACCATTTGGCGTGCAGAGCAGGTTACCTAAAGGTGCAGTTCTGAAGTACCTCAGTAGAGAAGCTTTCAATGGAGAGCAGGTAACCTTATGGAAATGACAACATGTAATTCATCATAGTTAATGTGTGTTTGGACTGGCAGACTGGAGAGGTCTCACTCACATGCAATTTGATAACAGGTTCCCTTTGTCAGTAAAAATTTATTCAAAAAAGGGAGGTTATAATATACTTATCATCTCTCTTCCATGTGTAAATCAGATACTTTCTAGTTAAATGTCTAACATGTAATTTACAAGTATCTTGAAAACATATTTTTAAAGAGCGCATAGTTCTTAATTATCCATGGTAGTCTTAATATAGTAAGTAAAAATTCTGCAATAATTTATAATGTATTTGTAGTACATTAAGGTCCGCTCTAGGATTAAATTTTTGCTTTGTGTTTTTTATTTCTGATTTCCTTTAACCTGAACCTCAAAATTGAACAGCTTTAACTGCCTTACAGGCATTTGTGTTCTAACGTAAATGAGGCATTGATAACTGATTAGGCTGGTATTTAAACAAACTTCTATGCTGTAAAACTGTTCTGCTTGTATTTGTAATATTAGAAAGACATTGGTCTTGGTCTTCCTGAGTTCATGTTAAATTTTTGCATCCACTGGTCCTCTTAGTAATAAAACACATCTGCTAACTGTTGCATGGAAAATATTTTTGTATCTTATTATTTTAAATCAGATTCTGACAAGCTTTGTCATGCAAGTCCCTACTCCTTGAATTTGGGCTTGTTGCAAGTTCTTTCCATGTTACGTGTCTTCCTGCCCGAGGTATATGGATCTGATTCTTTCGTGAATATTCACTTTATGCAGGGAAATAGGTTGCAAGACCTCTTGCTGATTTAGTTATGTATGATATCTCTTTGATGCTATAATGAATCAGACTGGGACCTCCTCGGAAGGAGGGAACAAAGTCTCCCTTCTCCTGGAAGAAGACTAGTGGCCATGGCCAAAGGATTAGTTTCTGGAAAACTCAATGTTGGTAGCCAAGTGACAGCCTTCTGAATGGAGGGAAACTACAGGTTAAGAAAAGGAAGCAGTGAGGCAGGCCTTGAGGAGAACTGAAGGCCTCCTGGAATCTAGAAGGGACTATGCAGAGCTGCCTGCACTGCAAAGCCACTAAGTCATCTGAAATACACCTGGAAATAAGGATTTGCCATTAAAGATAGAGTGTGAAGTGGGAGCTTTATTTAATAAAGCCTTCCTTTGTTCTTCCCCTCTCCCCCTTGGAATTTATTATCCCACATGATAGTCTGATTAAGTCCTGTTTGGGTTTTTTTTTCCCTTTAATTTAAAGGAATTCTGAAATCCTTTTTCTTTTTTTCTTTCGAGTAGCTCCAGACATGTGCATATTCTAGCTGTCATTATTATGGATGCTGAAATATTGTGGATGGATTTTCATGGGGTGGCAAAATTTGTATGCCTGACACAAGGTATTCCAAATTTGATTATTTTTTTTTTTTTTTTGCTCCCAAAACATGGAGCTGTAAAAAATTTTCTGCAAAACAAGCTTTCCAGAATTTTGTTACCCATGAGCTAAGCCATTTTGGCTGTTAGTGGAGAGGAATTGGGGAAAAAAGTGAGACAGATAGCTGGCTTGGAAAATTGCGTTCATAAGCTCTGAAGTTTTGCAAGATTGTAAGAGCAGAAAGCAGCAATCTCTTACAGCAAAGATCTGTAGTCTGCAGTGCAAGTGCCAAGAGCAGCATGTAAGTAAATCTGAATGATATGCGTTTTGCATAATGTGATGTAGGTCTGAACTGCAGCCTTTCGAGGGAGGTATGTGTGAGGTGTACTTGTTCCCAGCTCCTGGCTTTCTCCTGGTTCTGCACCAATACACAGGCAAGACACTGCTGTTAGGTGGTCAGTGGTGTCTGTTTGCTTCTAGTTCCCACTGCTTCTAATTTGAGAAACAGAATGCTCCATTTCTTACAGATTGCTCCTAGAAAAGGAGGTGTCAGGCAGCTTTGGTAATGGGTTTGTTCTTGTCTTTGCATATTGCTCCTTTTTGTGTTGTAAATCTCAAAGCAAGTTTTTAACTTTGTTCTGTCTTTAACAGCTTTAGCTACTCTGAAATAGATGCGGAGACTGTTTTTAAATGGGATCTCTTGTTCGTGTAAAAAGCTGTATTAAAAGTAGCGGATATAATGACAAATACAGTCCAGCTTTGTAATGTAATGACTTCCACCAGATAAGGGAATGAAACTAATTTAATTTATGGCGTATTGGCTGTTGTCACTATATTAAAGGTTATACTAGTATTTCTGAAAAGTTGCCATCTCAGTAATTTAATCAACTTAACAACCTAAGCCCATGTAGGGTTACAAAGTTCAGTTATCACTTGTCTTGAAAAGAGCAAGTTCTGGTTTTGAAGCTGTTTAAAATGCTGTCCTACCAGCAGCAGTTAGAAACAGCAATGGCAAAATTAACAATTTAGTCATGCTAATTGATTGTATTGTGCAGGTAGGTTGTGAATTCTTAATTATATGTTTTTTAATAAACTATCTGCTATTGGTTTTGTGTAGATCATCCTTTGCAGGCTGGAAGTGCCAAGTGCAGGATAATTCAGTGAATGATGTGGACTATTTCAGCTTCTTGTTTTCAACCCTTATAGGTAATCCATGTGAACGTCATAATTCAGAATTAAGAAACTGAAATCTGTTTTGATAGTCAATTACTGAATTTAATGTCGAATAAATGGTGTAGTAAGTACTTCTTAAAAGTGATTCTGATCTTGCTATGTATTTTTGATGTGAGATACCCTTTTTTTCTCTTGGTCTGATTTTTGACACCCTATTTTTACACTTTGCCATTTGGGCTGAATATTTGCATACTTTTTTTCTTCATTCTAGCAACTTGCTATAGCAAGTATGAGGAAAGCCTAAATTCAGCGTTTGACACAAGAATTTTTTCTCTAGATATAGGTAAATGCCTTTTATTGGTTCATAACAATAGAAATGAGCACCTCTGGGATTTCCTGTGGACATGCTCACGCTATTAAAAACATTCCATTGGAATAAAGTAATACATTGCAGTGAGCTGCCCAAGGCCAGCATGCGAGCAGAATTACTTCTGCTGCTATATTCTGACTCAGATATAAAAATAGTTGTAATCTGTGGTGATGCAACTTTGGGAAATTACAGTGGTTAAAATGACATAATATTGCTGAGAAATACCTTCCAGCAGTTTCTCTTGTGGAAAAAAGCAAGTGTCTTTTCTTCATCACCCCAGTCATTCATAATGTTCAGCAACTTTGCTTTCAAAAATTAAGGGTTTTTTTCCTTAAAACGGTGAAGAGAGTGCTTTAGTGGTAACTGAGAAAATGAAAGTGTCTGTTTCGGAGCAGTAGTCCTGTTTTACTACAGCATCTAATACCTGGCTAGAAATAATTAGCCAAACTAGGTGTTTTTTCTAAACCCCGAGGTTATGTTAGAGGGTTACTGAGTTATTGTGAAGATGTGGTAAACTGTCTTGTGTTATACTGTCTTGCACATATATACGTATGTATGTATTAAAGATGCATACATTGAAAATAGCATAAAATTAGCCTCTTACAGTTTTTATATGACATTATAGTTTAAATGGGTATGCCACTGATTTTTTTCAAGTACTTGTGTCCTCTCGGAAGCCAGACTGTATGTTGATATACCTAATTTAAACTACCAAGCAAAAGTTTTTCCATGAAAAAATGTTATATAGATACAATTTAAAAGACAATGTTTGTCAGTGATGCTGTTGAAGTAGAACAGTGCTTGGCTTGTTTTGTGATACTGTTGTACTGCTTCTTTTTCTCTAGGGTTTTCAAGAGAGGAGTTGACTAGTCTCCAGGGCCTTAGAGGAAAACCACACATTAGCCAGTCACAGCTTTCACCTGTCCGTCTTTACCTCACTGATCTGGACCAGTTTTTACACCACTGGGCTGTGACAGAGGTAATATATCAACGCTAATTCTACATGACAGCATACAAACTGGGAGTGCTCTCCATCTCTTTTCCACAGATGCCTAAATCTTGTTGTGAGCTGAGTTGAAAAAAGAATGAAAAATATAATAGCTGTCAAACAGCCAACGTTCTTCTACAGCCATCAGATAATATTTTGAAGGAAGCTGCTTCAAAAGGGAAATGTTCAGACATGCAGTATGCAAAACAATCCTTATGGAAAAATGGGTAGAAGCCTTGGTGGAAAATTCTGAAATGCTAATAAGATCAAAACCAGCATTATGTTTTGGCTTTCAAAAGTACATTATTTGTGAAAATACTAATTATAAAGAGGCTTTTTGAGAGGAAATCCCACTGTTAATTGAGAAACACTTGCATTAAATGAGATTTTAACTTGGAAGTAATGACATTGGTGATTATTTAGAATAACTTCTGGTGCTTATTTAATAAAAAATCACCTGGATTAGAGACTTCACTGTGAATTCAGTTAGTGACAGTGAAGTAGTTTGATTGTAGGTATCTTGTTTGTGCCTTTTGGTTCCTGGTTGCAAGTTTGATTTACTTCTCCTACCACAATCTCTCCAGTGTTTTGGTGACATCAAGGAGAGTCAGTATTTTCAGAAATTTGAAACTTGCTTTTGTTAAAGTACCTTTTCTTGGGAAAGATCCAAAGTGCTCTCTCAGGTTTGCAGAACTGGATGGCAGTCGTTAAGCAAAAAGCTGGGTATGCCTGGTTAGTAATGAAAGAGCATTTGGACATCCTGTAAGCATTGCATTACTTCTGCAGTTATTTATGCACCTGAAGTCTTTTCTGGAGACAAAGTTAAGAAAGGTAGAATAGGAACAATAAACCCACATATCAAATTTCTGAAGAGTGGTGAGACCTTCTAGGCCCATCTCATTTTTTATACTCTTAACAAAAGGGAGTTTTCTACTGCTCCTTACAACTCTAAGCTTGAGAAGGAGATTGGAAGCTTCTCCTCACAAGCATGTTCATTGTTGGAGATATGACCCAGTTCACTAGAATCTTTAACAGATGCACCTAGCATATGATCAGGAATAATCAGCAAGGATTTACTGAGGGCAGACTGTGCTCAACCAACCTGCTTCTGCAGCAAGGTGACTAGCTTGTGAGAGCAGTTTATCTTCACTTGGGTAAGGTTTTTGATATTGTATCCCATAACATCCTTGTCAGCATGCTGACAAACATAAATGAACAAGGAGGTGCATTGAAAGCTGCCTGAATGGCCAGGCCAAAGGGTTATAATCAGTGGCGCAAAGTCCTGTTGGAGGCAAGTTGCTAATGATGTGTAGGGATCAGTACTGAAGGCAGTAAAAAATTTTACAGGAATACTTCTAGTAGAGCAGGTAGTTTGTGCTGGGTGCTCTGCAAGCCCCTCTTCTCGCAAAAGAAAATAAAACAAACAGCAGCACCCCCCCCCCCCCCCAACTCAGAGCAGCAGCCTCTGAGGAGAAGAAAATTGCCAACAGATCAGGATCTTCTAGGATATCTTGAAAGACACTGTCATAGGATGTCTCTACCTATGTGCATTGAGTTTGAGGGAGATAGGTTTGGAAGCCACTTTCTTGAAAGTTCAAGGTGTGTCACAATTTTGAAGTCAGGCTGTATTTAGCTGTGGCTGAAAATTCCTTCTTTTAAATAAAGAAGTGCCACAGAAAATCGTAAAACCCAGCTTGAATTAGTCATGCTTTTGGTGGAACTGAGTGGTGCAGCTTCTGGATGTTGAATCTTTCATGCTTTTCCTCATGGGATAAGGAAGTTTATGGTGATGCTGTAATGTTAGGCAAAATATTTGTAGTAATTAAAAATACCTAGTGATGAGAGAACAGCCCTCTGTTGGCTACAGAGCAGGCAGCGTTCAGACCTCTAATTGCTCTTTCATGAGAGTTCTCATTGAGTAGTTGTAATTCAGGGTTTCATTGTAATGAAAAAATATTTTCTTGTAGATGAAAATAAATAAGGAACTGATGGAATTAGGGTTTGACAGCCTAGTTTCCTAGGAATAAATGAGGCTAGTGATCAGATTCTTACTATTCCATCTATCTTCCTCTTTCTTCTCTTCCACCACCAGTTCTGTTTAAACCATTGGCTAGTTTCTGCCTCTCTGCTAAAAGAATAAAGTTGCAAATACTCATTGCCCATAAGCTCTATGAAAAGAAGCACACAGAAGAAAAAAGCCTCTAGATTAGCACAAGGCAGTTGCTAACTCTGTTTCTGCATCCTGCCTGACAGCAGCCAGCATGAGCATCACTCTGAACTGGGTTGTCAGGGGGTTTATGAGGCTGGAGTAGCTGGGGTTACTGTGCTGAAAAAGGGCAAGGGATGAAGGGTCCTGGCCATGACTCCAGGAGGCCATAGCTTGTTGGCTTTATTACTTGCTGTTTGGCTTTTTCTTCAAACCCAGAGGAAGGCTGTCCCAGCTTTCTGTCGCTAGCTGTACTGCGCAGTGAGTGGTGTGTATTTCTTGTAAAGATCCATAAGAGGGAATATTACCATATAATGTATGCATGCCAGAGAAGAAAGGTGTGCCTCTGGAGAAAGAGCTAGTCCCGTAAAGAAAAGAATAACTTGGGGCATTTTCAAGTAGCAGTTTGGACTTTAGGGGTGTTCATGTCACTAGTGCATTTGGTATGGTAGCACATGGCTAACCATAGTTGCTGAGAAGGCCAAACATCCTTTTCTGGTAGGTATTAATGCTATTAAGTGCTTTATAACAAAACTCTTTTGAGATGGATACTGCTTATAATTTTTTGTCTGGAGAGTGGTAATTGATGTAGTGGAAATCTGAAGCCATGTTTGGGGTTTTTTTGTGGAAGGTTTCAGATACTGGTGATTTGCACTTAAGGAACAATGCTTGTGTCCATTTAAATGCTGTTTTGCATGCTGTAGAAGTTAATCTTCATATTTTGTCTAAAAGATACGTTTAATGTGTAAATCCTGGTTCCTTTTTTGGATCAACTTCTACTTAAAATGGCTTTTGCCTTATTAAAACCAATTATTTAAAATCACCCCCCTGGTAGCTGAAATAAATGGTTGCAGCCTTAGGGAAGAGGCTTTAGCCTTCTCTCATTTTAACTGCGCCTGTAGTGTTTGTTGGTAATATTGTTCACTTCCCTGTAATTGAATTGCTCTGCTAGTATCAAGTGAAATAGCGCCGACAGAAATGAACAGTTTAACAAGGTAACCATGTATGCATGATAATTTCGGTTGTAATATTTGATGTGTGTGATGCTTGAACATTTTGGAGAGAGAAAGCAAATGATAATTCAAAGGTTCTGCTCTAAGTCAAGATTCTGGAGTTACACTGAGCGTGTAGGTGACCTGAAGAAATAAAATACTCCTCAGAAACTGAAGCTTTAAGAGCAAACACTAGGGGAGGTTAGCTGCTTTTAAAAGCAGTCTTGAATTCTAAAACCTTGGGGTACATGTAATGCCTTAATTTGTGTCAAAACCTGAGAAGTCTTCTAAGTGAAATAGGCTTGGGAAGGCTGTATCTGCACTGATGTGCTATGAAAAATTACAGCGAATCAATAAAGATAGCGAGTGAATGTATGCAAGATAAGAGTCTTTCAAAGACGTTTGTGTTGAGAAGGAAGAAGTGGTGTTGCAGCGCCGTAGCTTAACTTGAAGCAGAGATGAACACTTCCAAAAACCTACCAAATTTGAGAAATTAAGAGCTGTTGAAGTTCCTGTGAGATTTCAACTTGTCTTTATTGAGATTTCCAGGTTCGGTTTACACACCGGGGAGAAAAAGCACCTGAGGGTAAACAGTATCCTTTCTAAATGAGAACTATGCTATCATAGTTAACCTCTTTAAGGAGGATTAACAAATTCTGTATAAGCCTGCTGGTGTTTTGTTAAAATGCCTCATATCCAGGTTTCATGTTTAGAAATGAAAATATTTTTTCTTGAAAAACAGTGCCAATCCCAAAGAAACAGAAAAGAAATTGCGTAGTTTAATGCCTCCTGAAGTGAATAAGGCTCGCTTTCAACGATCTCTTCCATCATTTTCTTCAGACGTAAAACTTAAATAAAGAAATGCGTGATACCACCTCCACCCCACAAAAAAACACTGCAAACCCAAACAAAAAAAACCCCAAACAACCTTATAGAACCTAAACACCAAAACACAAACTCCCAAGAAACCTAACCTGATCTTCCAGTGTATCTTATGTATCTTGTGACATAGCTGGGAGCTCACCCGTCACTGTGTGTAACTGATGTGAATTAACATCTCCACAGTTACTGTACATTATGCTGTATGTTCAGGTTTTGGCTTGTGATACCTAAACTGAATTTTCTCAAAAGGACAGGCTTTGTGGGGCAAGAGCTAGCTTCTGAAGTGTGCAGGTTTCTGAGTTTTCAAGTCTTTTTGTTTGAGGAAGAGGCAGGCAGGTGAGTGATTCGGAGAAATCTCCAGGAACAAACTTGCCAACACAGTTTTTGAGCTGACAAGCAGGTAATTCTTTATTGCGGGGCGGGGAGACACAGGGGATAGCTCCTCCAAGCGTGTCTCTCCCAGGCATCAACCAGCTGTGATTATCTTGTCCTTAAACATACATATTCATTACATTACGTACATTATGTCATACATTTAGGGAATGCCTCCTGTTTGCACACAAAGTGTGGAGGTGGGCTTTGGGATCCCTGGTGGTTATTTCTTCATCACTTTGTTTTAGGATCGTTGTCATATCAGTAACCACCAGGCAGTTCTGGCAAAGCTTATCTTAGGAATTTCCTTTTCTCTATAGTTGCTAACAGTGCCTAACATCCTTGAGGTTACTTATTTACAACCCTGTTCTTCAATCAACCCCATTCTTCATGAGTTTGGAGACTTGTACATGAGATGTTCCTTTCACTCTCCTGCACATGGTCTGATGTGGAGGCATCTGCATGGATGGTGATATTTTATAGGTGTAAGGAAGCTGCAGAGCTGTGAGAGAAGGGCTTCTTATGGCTGCAGAGGGTGAAACAACAGCTGCTTGGGTAGAAATGATACTTTATGGCATCCTCTTTGAATTTTGTAAGGTGGCTCTGAGAACCAGGTGCCTGCCGTTTTTCAGGTACAGCTTTGTTTGCTCACTGAGAGCACATCCGCTGTTGAGCATTATATCAGATTTTGCAGACAAAAGAATGATGTTTTCAGAAAAGCCTGTTGCTTAGTTAGACACTAGCATTGTCTCTAGCACATGATTCTCTATCCCTGGCACCAAATCTTGCTGGGACTCAGGTTTAAACACATGATCAGATTGCTGCGCAGGAGATGGGCAGTGGTGATTATCACTCCTGTATGTGTCCAGGAGCAAATGAAGACAAACTTCATTTGGTTTAGTTGACTCTCAATGTAGGTTTAACATCAGACTGCATGGTGCAGCCAAGGAGTCTGCAGATAGACAAACAACACAGTTCAGCAATTGCAAGATAAGTCTGTATGCTGCAGTTACCCTGTTCCTGGGCCAGTAATTGGACATTATCTGTGTTTGTAATCCTTCTGAGTTGTTGGAAGTACATCCTCTATCATGATGCAGGGCACAAATATATGTTCTTAAGCATTTTGAATTCCTGTCTTGTTGCCCTGAATGTGAAATAAGACTTATAGTGGGGGGGGTTTTTTGCCCCCTGTTGCCCACCTCTGCAATGTTCTTTGCAGACTCCGTTCCTCTGTCTTGTCTTTTTCCTTAACCTAGATTTTGGTTTGGTTTACTGTTTCTGTGTGTGGGTTTCATGCGGCGTTTTCTGTGTTGTTGTTTTCTTGGGGCTTTTTTCTGGAGTCACTGAATCAGGAATACCTTTCACATCCGCCCCTGTGAGCTTAGCTGAGGCAGAGGAACAAAGATCTCTTGTACGCAGCTTTCTCAACAACTCAGGGCACTGTTAATATTGCCCTGTCAAATCAGTTTATTTCAGAAGGAGAAGCAGCACCTGTCAAGGGAGTAGTGTCTGATAAGCGAGGGTGCTTCAGGGGAAGCTGGCCAAGCTTCAGACGACAAGCTTCATTGCTTGCCCCATCACCTGAAAACTCCTCGTTTTCTACGCTCTGCAGTAACATGTTATGCTGGATAGAGTCTTGCTCAAAACAGTCATTTATTTCACAAGGGCTTTGGAATTGGCTGCAGACAGCCTGTTACATTTCAGTTACCTGTGTTTGAGGTGGATGTGAATTGAAAAATGCGAAGTTAGGATGTAGTGTCTGGTGTGTGCCAACTGACTTGTTTAATAAAATCCCTTGGAGTCAGAGCTGTGTTTGGTCTGACTCCGCTGAGTGGCTTGTAAAATACTTGATCCATTATCTTTCCTGCTTGCTCTGTTCTCACACTTGTGTGTGTCTTCAGAGGAAGGTATTTTTTCTTCGAAAAAGAGTACTTTGCAGCATGATTAAGGTTGAAATAATATGCAGGGCTTCCCTGGAGAGCTGCTGGTAAAATATTTCCCTTGAAGCTTTTTGAGTCAAGATTCTGTCACGCTATGGGGAGGAAGCATTGAGTGATTTAGGGAGTGAGAACAGTTAAATAAGTGGCAAAACATTACTCTTGGGTCATCATTTGTGCGTGTTCCTGTTGCCATGAGAGCACAGGCTGAGACCTCAGCTTCCTTGGGTCACCCCAACTCCACCATTTGGAGTTGAGAACATCTTAAAGATAAGCAATTTATAACTGACGGATTCCTCTGGTTGTATGTTAGAGCTGAGGAAAGCCTGTTTCAGACTGGATTAAGATTCAGTTAGGCTGGTTCTCAGCAGTGAAAATGCTTTTAACTAGACTAGATTAAAATGCTCCATGGTTTCAGTATCTCCAGAAAGCCTCAGGGGATGCTCCTGGGCTGCCTTCCTGGCCCTTTGGTTTTTGTTCTCATTTTATCTGGCTGCTGTTAAAGTATGTCTTCAGTATGGCAGGCAGGAAGGCCTGTGTAGTAATGATTTCCTGAAGCCCTAGTAGGGAACCTGCTCTTGTAATTGTGTGGCTCAGTGCTAGGATGGGTAGTTGGGCTTGTCTGAACAATAGGGTTTGATTTGAATAACTGACAATGGATAACATAGCCTGTAGTATTTGCTGCATAACCCTAAAAGGTAATCCCTGTGTTTAAGAGAATGCTTTCCTTTGGCTGAATTTATTCAGGTGGACATCAACAAAATGAAGGTGATAACAACCCCAAAGACCCTCTAAACCTAAACCAAACCCATTATACTTGTCTCCAAAAGATATAAACCCCCTGGAATCAGCAGTGCTTGTTCTGTGTCCATTCACTTCAGGAATACTCCGAAACAAAGCTGCACCCTGGCTTTGGTCCAAAGCTAATCTCCGAATACACCAAAAATGTGATAAATGCTAATCAAATGTAAAGTAATGAATCAGCTGTGACATTTTATTATGGAAATTAAGCATCATGCAAACCCTTGCCTCAGGAAAATGAATTGTCAGGAAAAATACTAATTTTCATGTGATAATTAAGTTTTCTTTGCTTTTCATTTCCATGTCTAATAACGTTTCAGTTTCACTTTTTATAGCAGGCGTTTGTTATGAGAACCATTTCAAGCAGGATTTAATTGATGGAATTGAAAAGGATTGCCACTCCCATTTAATTGTAGGAAAATAGAACTGGTTGTAGGCAATGGTTCTGTTATTTTGAGGGTCAGAAAGATCTGAAAGGTTGAAAAATTAACTTGCACTTTACCACAGCCCTTCTAAACAAGTGTGCTGTTCTCCAGGGGTACTATCACTGTTTTTCCTTGCCAGTTCTGGGAGAGCCTGGGTGTCAGTGAATTGTACCTCTTATGAGATGCTCCTACAACTTCTCATTTCAAGGAGAACCTCGGTGGACTGGTAGGCCTGTTCTAGGACATAGTCCTAAGGGTGAAGTGGTAGTAACGGTTTTGTTAATGGTGAGACCTTAGTTTGCTGGGTGGGCATGGTGGGTTTGCCTTCAATGTCTTCAGTTTGTTGACCTCTTGTGGGTATGTGTTGAATCAGAAGGGATCTCTAGCATACTGTGCCTAGTATCATGTGCTCACAAGCATATGGCATGCCCTGTTTATAAACTTCCTAACCTCTGTTTCACGAGCAACAAATATCTCCTGCTTTTCCCCTTTTGTGTGCATCCTTCCTATTTTCCACCTCATCTGCATTCCTAGCCAGCCGTGATCATCGTTATTTTTTGTTCCTGGTTGGTTATGTCTGTTCTCCTGCAGTGGTTTTCACCTCTTTGTTGCAGTTGTGAGTGATGATAATATCTCTTCTCAGATACAGTTTTGACAGCCTCAGCAGGTTAAGTTCTTTCCATTGACATCCGTAAGGCAGAGCTTCTGCTCTTCCTGCGTTTTTTCTGTGCCCGTTCAGTTTGAATTTACCTTTCTTGAAAATGAGTTATGTCCTATTTTTGCATAGTAGGACAGAAATTAAGCAGCCTGGGCAGGGTCTTCCGGAGTAGTGTTGAACAGGCGATCAGTATTCTGTCTGATAACTCACATTGTGATTGTTTTTCCATCCTGAAGTGACATTTGCCCATTCCATGGTTGTATCATCAGCACCTTGTGGTCAGCTCTTGTGCACAGCATTTTCTCCTCATTTTCCAACTGTTAAGCCTTCTAGCTGCGTGCACAGGTTTCCATCAGTCTCCCAAGCGTGTGACCTCCTGCTTTTGATTCACTGAATTGTTTCCGTATGTTACTCATCAAACCCATGTGATCTTTACTATAGGTTAGTCCAATCCTCCCATCTTGGCAGGGTTTCTCAACTCTGATCTGCCTGTCAGCCAACAGGTTTCATCAGTGTAGCCTGAACTGATGTGTAAGTGTTGCTTATTAAAATACTAGCTCACACTGGTGTCAGAGTTTGTCCTTGACGTGACAGTCCCCAGTAGTTACCTCTGCCTCAGCTTGACTTACTTATTCCTCAACACTGCAAACATGCAGATGCTTTGTGTGCTTTTCTTGGGAATATTCTAGAGTACTTAATATTTTATCATTATCAAAGGGCAGCGTACAGCAGCGCTACGAGATATAGGATAGAGATACAGTAATACTATTTCATTATTTAATAGAGGTACAGTATCAAAAATAAGCTTGTCGTTTGCCATTTTCTTAAATGCTTCCCTATCTCAAATGCCTGCTCTTGCTGTTCTCTTTCCAATTCCCTTAAATACAAGTCGAAGGTTTGATTCCTCATGTATTGATTCTTCCATCTTTCTTCTCCTTAGGAGGACACCACAACTGCTAATGTTCTAACACACGCACTGTGCATGTTGCTTTCCAGAGGCTTCAGCTGACACTCTGGTGGGATAAACAGGGAATGTGAACAGAGGGAGGTCAGCCAGGCTCTCTGACAAGTTCACAAATTATTGGAAGAGATGGGAAGGAAAAGAGGAATTGTGAAAGCCATCTGCTGAGGATTGTAGTACAGCTTGCTAGCAGAGCTGCTAGAGCTCTTGTTTCTTTGTCCTATCTAGGAGCCATACAGCAATTTTTGTGGTCTGGGACTACTCTTTTCCTGCCCTACCATTCTGGCCCGGATATTTATTTTACCAAGAAATGAAGATCTGAGTCCTGGGTATTGTTTTTGTTTTGTTTCTTAAAGCCCTCTTTCCATCATGCCCCTGGGCAGCTATTACAGTTTGCTAGTGGTTGATGGTTAATCAAGCACCAGTTTTTGGCAGCTCATAAAACACGATCTCCCTCTGTAGTATTACATTTTGTATCGTCTTTGAATGCGATGTTCTTGGCAGTGTAGAGGAAAATAAGTCAGAAATGGATCTTTGCTACTTTCTTCTTTTGTTATATTATTTTCCTGTCCTGTTTCACTGTGATTCCTCTGTTTCACGCTTGATAAAGTTACTTGTGAAGTTGTTTCCTGCAGTTCTTCAGCTGCAAGGAAAGGCACATGGAGGCTTGGTGTGGTGCTGTAGCTGGATGGAATATTTTTGGCCTTCTCCTTCTAGCACATAGGTAAAATAAAGAAAGGCACTAACAAATGAACTAATGGTGTAGGCTGTCATCCCCTTGAACGCAGAACAATTTATTTTGGCAATGTTACCGATTCTTTACAGTGTATAAGAGTACTTTGAGACATAGCTGCTGTGTGCCCCCATAGGTATTTAGGTCTGTCAGCAAAGTATGACATCACAGTAAATGATTGCTGGTTGCACTTAGAGTGCTAAAATATAACTTTGTTTTATTAAAACAGATGATCTGTCACAGCTTGTCCACCATACCATCACAGAGTCAGTGTTTTGACATTCTCCAGACTGGCATCTGTAAATATCTGGTAAGTACCACTTTGTCTTCTTTATCACTTCCATGTGATAAATGGTGTAGTGGTCTCTCCCAGATACACTTATTCCATATACTTTGTGTAAAATTTCAGCATTTGCAAAAGTTTTTGACAAGATTAGCAGAGCTTTAAAGGGTATCTCTTAACTGTCAGTATCCAACCTTAGATAAATATTTTTTTGCTCTGATCTGTGAATAGTTCAGGGCTTCAGGACAGCCCTAAATGAAAGGCTTTGCTTTTTGAAAGAGCAACTAGCAGCCTTAGGTAGGTTTCACAGTCTGTCTTCTGGTTCCAAAGGGAGGTGGCAAAGCCAGAGCTGTGTAACAGAATCTGCAGTCACCTGTGATGCTGCCTGCACGGGGGGGACCTGTCTGTCCTCCTGCCAGGATGATTCCATCAGCTAGCAGGTGCCTGCAGCTGCCCGCGTGGAGCCCTTCTGAAAAACCACTAGAGCAAAGCTTCCATGGAGAGGGGCTTACCTTTAACTGTAGTTGGGATTTTTGAGGGCGAGTGTTGACTGAAATCACAGCCTACAGATCAGCTTATGTGTTCTACTGTGCTGTTCTGGGAGCAAACAGTTAAGGGTTTTTTTATAGTTGATGAGATTGCTGCCCAAGGGCTCTAACCAGGTGATGCCACCTTAGAGTGAAGAAAGGCAACATCTTCTGTGGGAACTTGAGCAGTCCCGTCTACCTGGTTTATGTAAATTGAAATGTCTTTGTTCACATTGTCTCCCAGACTCGCGGGCTGGCACTTTTCATCAGCAGTGTTGGCTGATTTGAGCTTCAGGATTCTTTGTATGCAGACATCCATCTACTCACTGTCATAATTTCCCATGTGTGGTTTGTCAGGGACATCTTTATTTGATTTATTATTTAGTGCTTGAGTGTCCTATAGTATTCAGCAGGGTCTCAGTGACAGTTGCTGTCCATGTTCTGTCACGTAAGAATGCCGTCCTACTCATGGCAGCTGGCTGGTGCAGGGTAAGCTTGGGACCATGATCTGCACTTGTGGCATTGAAATACCTAGTTTTATGTTGAAAGTATTTTAAAGTTTGAACCCATCATTGTTCTCTATCTTCTGCCTCTTATAAGAGATCATACTGTTGTGGTTTAACCCCAGCCAACAATTAAGCTCCATGCAGCTGCTTGCTTACTCCCTCCAACAGGATGGGGAAAAGAACTGGAAGAGTAAAATTGAGAAAACTCATGGGTTGACATAAAGACATAGTTAATAGGTAAAGAAAAAGCTGTGAGTGCAAGCTAAGCAAGGTGAGGAGTTCATTCACTTCTTCCCATGGGCATGCAGGGCTTGAGCCATCTCCAGGAAAGCTGGGCTCCATCCTAACCAGCAAAACCCCTTGTGTATAAAGTGATGAACTTGTGGGTTAATGTTTTTGTTTTAATACAGGTTGGATTGGTTGTAATACCTGATAGCACAGCTGGATCTGTTCTGTGTGCCATAAATAAGCTCTTGGATCAAGCCTGCATCCTGAGTGAAACCCTGCACAAATTTTTAGCCTCCTGTTGTTACAGTCTCCTGTACTTCCTACTCACTTTAGACAAAGAGGATGCAGAACACTTACAGAAAAGGTAACACTGCTTTTGTGATCTCTGCTTTATGCGCACAAGTATTTCGAGGTGTAAAATGGAATGACATCCCCTCGCATCCTCCCAGGGGTTTTGCCATCTCTCTTTTGCTTGCTTCAAAACACAGTACTTGGATTTAAGAAAAAAAGCTGCAAAGTTAACTGGAATTATTTGAAACAGTAACTGAAGGAGGTTTCACCTCAGGTTGTTCAAGTTAGATGTCAGGACATCCTGACTTTAAGGTATAAATAGCCACCTTTCTGATTTTTAGCTTTAGCCTTTAGTTTCATTAGTACATTGAAAAGCAACATGCAAAAAGGATTTGGCTTTGTGAGCTTGTGCTCTTAACTGACTGTATTTCAGTTTTAAAACAACTTCTGAGGCATCACTTTGTAGACCGCAAATCCGTCTGATTTAAAAACCTCAAAGCTACAGCTAGCAGATGTAAACAAGTTTATTTACCTGTATAACAGAAATATCTTTAAACAGTGTGAACTTCAGGTTTTAGCTCTAACTTGTTCCATGCACACCAACATTGTTCAAAGCTAACTCAAAATGTAAGACCTGTTTTTAAAGCCAGAGTCCTCCTTCACTGGTGGTGTTTAATGACCTACAGATCACACACACCTGATTCTGTTGTGTGATTTCTTACCAGTGTTAAATAAGCCACCGTGGTGGACCTGAACAGTGCCTGAAACAAATCCCTCTTCCTAGTTGCACCAAGCAGCAGTTACACTGTGTAAGAGCTTCAGTAACATTTGTAGCTCCAGGGCAGGGCCTCCAGTTTGTCTCAGTGCTGTACATGGTTTTGGGATCTTTTCAAGTTTAGCATTTCCTGGTACAAATCCTCTGCTTGGGCGCTGACAGTGCTAATAGAAGGCAGTTGGCACAACTGTCTTGAGAGCAGCACCCTTGTACAGCTGTGAGAGGAGCTCACAGAGACATACTTGAAAGGAATACACGTCCTCAATGATTTAACTCTTTGTTCTCTCTCTCTGCCAGGGATAGGCTGTGGGGATCGTGTATTTCTGCATTAGCACTTCTGCCGCGCTTGCTGAGGCTGATGCTGCAGAGCCTACAAGTGAGCAGGATCTGTCGGGAAGAGCTGCCCGTGGTTGCTCAGTTGCTTCGCTTACTCATGCAACATGGTCAGCTCAGGAGCCATATGATCACAAATGAATTCCTGGTGCAACAGATTATCAAGGACATCATGGTATGAAGCTTCACTGTTTCTCAGAGACTACGAGCAGATGTGTGTGTGTATATATACACATGATATTTATGTTTAATAATTCTTGCAGAGGCTGGAACAGATGTTTAGCAGAACACGTTATGATTGTCTTCTGTTTGCCTTAGGAGCCCAGGCTGTGTAGAAGGGCTATCCGAGCTCCTGTGCTCATTGCACAGACAAAGGCAGTTACGAAGTTTAGCTTGTGCCCTGCCCAGGGCCTGGGACAGCAGGTACCTTCCTAACAAACTGACTGGCAGGAACTTACCTGCCCGGCCCATCTGAGGGTGAGCTGTCCCAGAACAAGGAACTAGTCTTCTCTGATGATAGGAGCAGGGATATGTAGGTGTACAGAGATGTTATTAAATCAGACAAACTCCCTTCAATATATATAGTGGAAAATATATTCCCTTTCAAATACTGCAAACCCCAGCACATCTATTCCCGTGTCTGCATCCTGCTGGGTTGGGGACTGTTCCAGTTGCTTCTCTCTTCAGAAAAAACATCTGAAACTGTCTTTGCACAAAACTCCTGAGTTTGAGCTCAGAGAGTTTGTACATCCCACAGGTTTGAGTAACTGAGCCATGGGTATTCATTAGTAGCTTTTAAAAGAAAAACATAACCTCAGTGGTGGTGAAAGCAGATGTAAGAGAGTAGGTGCAACACCTGTACCGGAGACTGAGGATGTTGGTTTCCTTTAGTGCTGAAAATGTTCTTGTGATGTTCCAATGCAGGTGGTTTGCGTGTGGTGGCAGTGGGGCTTTTTTAACCACTTACAGTGCTGAGGAGAGTGAATGCCTGGGTTGTGGGCTACATTGCTCTGTTGGTAGCAGTTCTCTTACAGACTGGGGATTTGCGCTCTCTTGCTGTAGTAGAACCTGCTCATTTGCATTTCAGTTGAGTATAAACTGCAGGATGGGGGTAAGGAAGCCACTAATTACAGGTAAGGAAGTGGCAGCTGGTGTAATTCACACACTTCATAACTGAGTAGTAACACTTCATAATTTCAGCTTTACCAGACATACCCTGTTGAAGTGTATAAATGAGAGTAAGGTGGCCGTGTGCGGGTGAACAAGGCCGTCTTGTACCCTGCAGAGCGCACCTCACTAACTGTACAAAGCCAGGCTTTGCACGTGCTGGTGGTGACGTGGAGTTTTACCTTCTTTCCCCTTCCTTCTAGACCCTGAAGAGTGGGGAGGTTCAAGAGCAGTGGCTGACAGACCTCCATTACTGTTTCAACATCTACCTTGCCTCTCATCCCCAGGGACCCGGCCCTGTCAACACCGTGTATTAAAAGAGGTCGAACTGCGTTTATTGTAAAGCATTTACTTCTATTTAGTTTTGAAGGGAGATGTTGGAACAAAGCTTGTCCATTTTTTTTGTAAGTGAAACAGAATAAAAATTTTCCAGAGAACTGCACCCTTCCACTGCCTCTCTTTTCCAGCAAGCAGATGCTGCTGCTGGAAGCTGCTTTAGTAGACGTACCGACCACAGTGAGGGGAGTGAAAGAAGATCCCGTCCCCTCAACATTTAAGCGCTTGCAGCAAAACAGACTTGCGTTGACTTCAATCATCTGTCACTTCAAAACATCATATTAATTGATTAGAATTTGGTAATACCGGCTAGAAGAAAAGACAGAAACCAACTTACATAGAAACCAGAGTAACATCATTTTATTAGTGCTCAGCTCCTAGTTTTAAATACTTTGTGCAAGGTAAATACTGTATGCTGGCAGCTCCAAAGCTATTATAAGAACAAGGTTTCTTGTAGAATAGGCCCCATCTTTTCTTGCTTTCCATAAAACATCTTTCTGTGCAGATATAAAAGCAGTTATTAATATAGAAAAAACTGGTGATAATCTCAGTGATAACAATTCCCATAGGCTGTGGAAAGCCATTTATTCACTGAGTGGTTTTTGTCAACATCTCTACTTTTCCTTCCAAGTCCAAAGCTAGCTGAGAAATGATTGTGTCTTGAGTACCAAAGTGGGGAACGAAGGGTGTTCTTCTGTGCTTGTCTTTAAGAACTGTTACACCTTCAGTACAGTTTCCCTCTCCTTTGAAACTGTTTGATGAACACACTCAAAATTCCTTTTGACAACAGAAGACTTTGGGAGCCCCTTCAGTTCTGTTGTAGGGCTGGGCTCAGCGCTTCAGTTTCTGTTTCCCAATGCAATTCAGATTTCATCCTGTCAGTAAATAAATAACAGTTGCATTTAAATCTGATTTGTACTCAAAATGAGTCCCAACTCCTTAGAAGCGTGGCCTGTAATGCTGGGATAATACAAACCGGCAAGTTCAAGTTTAATATGTTGTAGATGACTTGCACATGATGAAAGGTAATGTTTGTACCAGAATATGCTTTTTAAATTCCAAACATTCAGCTTTGCTTAGTGCTTGAGTCTTGTGTTTTTTGGTTTTGCAGCTGTGGTGGGTCTCATGTTGTATGAAAATTGTTTTGACTTCCCCATGGTCTCCAGCAAATTAACGCATTGTAGGTTGTTTACTGAAAAAGAACATAACAGGTGTGGTGAGGAACTCTAGTGGGTATAAAGCAGTTTAATCTACATAGTGTTCTAGATCTCAGAAACAGTGAGTGCACCAGGAGAAGAATCATAGAATCCATAGCATGGTTTGGGTTGGAAGGGACCTTAAACATCTTGTTCCAACCCCCCTGACATGGGCAGGGACTCCTCATACTAGACCAGGTTGCTCCATCCTGGACTTAAACACTGCCAGGGCTCAGACATATACATTTGTCCTGGCATCTCACTGTTGATTATCTGTAAGTGGAGTTTATTTTCTGTGGCACTCAGTACAGCTTATGTAGAATCCTACTGCAGGTGTTCAAAGCAGCCTGTAATAACAGAGAGCAACCTGAGATTTATCTGCATAAATGAAGGAGGGTTTCCTGGCTGATGGCTCAGTCACGAACATAATGCTCTTGGCTGAGCTTGCTGAAGAGCAGCAAGGGATTTTTTGTTGAGCAATATTTAACCACATTAGGTCCTGGGTCATTTCTAGGAGGTATGGGAAATTGGTCCAGGGCTAAAGCTCTGAATTACTAGAAAGCAAAAATGAATGCCAGCTGACCCTTCTCTTCAGTTCTGATCCTGGCTGAATATCTGGACTCAGTGGTTTTGTTTAATGTGCTACAAATACTGTGTGTGTTCTTCTTCTCCAGTTTTGTGGAGGTGGGATGCAAACATTTTGGTGCTTTATCCCTTTCCAGCCAGGGTCCTGCCAAGTGCAAATCTGAACATTTCATCGAATGGTGCAACCAGCACACTCTAAGGCCATCTTTCTAATGCCAAGAATTGCAAAGCCTCCTCCTTCACAACTCTACATACACTTTAATGTCCACAGTGAAACAAAAAAACCAAGGCTTAGCTGTCTGGCCTGCTGCAGAGCACCTCTTCAAATGCCATTTAATGAACTGACAAAAAGCACCTATTTAATAAAATGTTGCTTAAAAAGGAACAACTTTCAGGGTCCAAAATGAGCTAATTGTAACAATTTTGTCCCTATTTGCACACCCCTTTTCTGCCTGTCTCCCTCTGCCCTCCCCCCCACTTATCTGTACATTTCCTTTGTGCACCATCTGTATGTCCTCCCCTCCAAAGTGCTGGGTCTGCTTATGCCAGCAAGGTAATGGAGTCTGGTGTCTGTCCCTGTTACAGATATGTTGGGGCACGCTTTTCCCACTAGCTATATGAACATTCAAACTAGGGCTGACAGCCAGTCTTCACCTTCCCAGCTATACCTTCTGCAAGAGAGAGTATGAGACTGAACAGTCCATTCTGACCTACTCCAGGCACCTACGTCAGGCACGGAGTATCTGGCATTCACCACTGACAGCTCTGAACTTTTCCAACAAGCGTTATGTTGTCATGCACAAAGGCGGTCAGATGAAAAACATGTTATTGTCTTTTAAGTAAGGGCTAAAGTTCCCTGAGCTGCTATTAGGTGAATGAAAGTAGGTAGTGTTCTAAAGGAACTGGGCAGAGTTCCTATCACTATCCTATTCGTCACCAAGTTATGAAAGCAAAGGACACTCAAACCTCAGAAGAAAGCCTTTTTATTTCAGGAGACAGGGAGATGTTGTCCCGAGAAGCTGAGCGAAAAGAAGCGTTATTTGCTAAAGCTCTTCTAAAATTTAGATTCTTATCTGCATGAGGAGGTGGCAACCAAACACCTGCCTGCTTGTGCTGCTTAATTAAAACAGTTTTCAAACAGTGGAAGAAAAAAGCCTCCGTCTCATAGCGAGGCAGAAACTCCCCTACAGTTCTAACAAACAAGGCTAAGTCAGTGTTGGATTGCGTCTGACTTCAGAGCTTTGTTAAACTAGTAAAGAAGAAAATGTATTTTACAGCCCTTTGCAAATTACCTGAACTTCTGTTTCCTTGAAGCCTCTCCTTTTTTGCTAGCTAGCCATGGCCTGCATCTGAACTAGCTGTGATACAGCCATGAAGGTCAAATGGGCAAGGCACTAGATCTTCACGTGGTGAAGTGCTAATGTTACTGTAGCTCCCATGCCCAAGTAAGTGTAATTACAGTCTTAAAAATGGCATTTTGTAAAGAAGTAGTAGGAGAGGTGGCCACGCACTCTTCTGTTCTAAGCAACTGCCACTTCATACCACATGCATGGTAGTTCCAGCCTTTAATGACCTTGATAATATTTTCTTCACACTTGCCATCCTTTGATGTTATTCCGTTGTACACGTTGTAGATCTCCTGTCTGCCTGCACAGCTTGACAGTCCTGGTTGTGCCAGCCCCACTGCCCCAGGACCACATACATACCCAAACTTTCAGTGACAGGCAGAACTAAGGCTTTCCCAAGGAAGACCTGGTCATGACTCTATGGCTTCTGAGTTAAGCAGGAAATAAATGCATGATTTTGCTAAAGCTTTACAAGTTACCCGAAGTCAGTCTATGCAGTAATTGAGGCTCTGTGCACAGCACAGGAACCCAGTTACACCATTTGAGAAGAAAGCGCAGAGACCAGATCAATAACTTTGGATTTTCAAGTTTTCATCTATGCAATAAACCAGGTATTTCTAACAGCCAGGTGTGTAAATTCTTGGCATGTGTAGCAGTCCACTTCTTCTATAAGACTAGTAAATATTTGTGCTGTAAGTAATCTTAACCAGAAATGAATGCTACCTGGCTCGTCACTCTGCAAGTCCATTCTGTTAAGGTCTTTCCTAGTAGCAGCCCAATGAAAACAGGTTTTCATAGAAATGATTCAACATAAGGATGAAAGTGCAGTGCTCACGTAAGTCCAACAGTAGTGAAAGAAAAAGCGTGCAATCATAACAGCTTGGCAGCAGTTACATGCTTTGACATGAGATCCCAGTTCTTAAGCAGATAGTTTTGCTTATCTAAGATGAAACCAATCTCACATGTATACAACACTAAAGTATTCTTAAAATGTAGGTGTCCTACCTGAGACCAGCTGTACATCAGAAAGCTTCAGCTTAGAAGGAGGTCTTGTTGGCTGATACACTTTGCCTTCCTGAGAACGTCCTTTAACAAACAATATGAACAGCTCCACGTTTAATCACATACAGATGATGTTATGTGTAGCTAGAAACTATTTTAAGTACGCTACAACATCGCTTTGTTCTAAAATCAGTGTCATGATGAGGAAACTCAGGGGATGTTCTCTATGACAGAAAATTGTGACAACCACAACTGAACTTTAACTAAAAAATACATCTTGCAGTTGCTATTAAAAAAAAAAAAAAAGTTAAATAAAATTAGCTTTATTTATTTAAGCTTTTTTTTTGGCCATCTAAACTATAGAGCCAAGATAGAAGTGACTTACTGCCCAGTAAGGTACTTGCAGTTAGCACATCCTTATTTCATCAGTGATCCACACTGTAAACAAACTCAAGGTTTAAATCAATGCTTTCCTACTACCCTTTCTGCAGGATGGAGTCCTTTGCACCATGCACATTCAGGCATAGTGCAGCGCTGCCATAAAAGCTGCTCTTGCTCTTCCGATGAAGACCAGTTTTCTTGAAGCAAGAAAGTTATGAACATGGAACAAGGCCATATTCAAATGGAAATATTTAAAAAACAATATAAACCCCATAAAGCTTAAAATCATGCTTAAACCCTGCTCCAGACAGCCACTGTGCACTGAATGAGCCAGCTATCCCCAGTTTAACAGCTCTGGCAAAAGAATTGTTTGGTTGCTCAAGAGCCATGCCGAAATAACGCTATGTGGTGATTCAAACAGCTTTAGCAGCAGACAGTTTAAATCACGGAGAGTTTCTTTCAGTTTGCAACAGACACACAATTACCCAGAACACCCAAGATTCGGACTAATTGTAATAACTACGTGAAATCCCCAACAATGAGGAAAGGAGTGTATGGAAGAATACAATGTCATAAAAGTGTAGCTATTTAAAATAGAGTGAAGCCAAAGTTACCATATATCTGCTTCAGGATGGACTGCTTGCTGGGTTTTATGGCAGAGCTGGTTTTATTTACAGGTTTCAGGTTTTTACATGAAGGAACGGATTTCAGAAGGCTATGGTTCAGCTGTTTTTTCCAGGCAACCTGAATGAAGAAGGCAGCTGTCTCTTGTCTCCATTTGTCTTCATCTTCTTTGCACTGCCGCTTAGCACTAAGAAGCTGAAACAACTCCTGTCTTAGCTGGTAACTAGAAAGCAGAAAAGAGAAGAGCACTTGTTTTAGGTGACCTGTTTTAACTTTGGTGCTTTCCACGCATCAGTTCACATGGTGGATTACATGAGTTAACTGGGAAAACAGAACTCCCACTGATGTGCTAAGTCATTTGGATGAGAAATGTTTGCTCAGAAGTGAAAGCAGGAGCTGGGTTAAATTCTGGATACAGCCGTTATTCACACAGTTAATAAAGACCTGGCATTACAGGTATCAAAAGTCACAGCACTGCAACATCAGCGTACCAACTGCTTTATAATATACAGAAAGCATGGAGAAGACAAGACCTACAAATATTTATGAGTATAATCAATACAATACTGTTTTCTCATTTCAGCTGTATTCACAGCTTAGTAACACCAAATTTTCCTGTGTGCTTTACCACTTTACTAAGTCAATCAGTGCAAGAGACAAACCAGATCTACTTACAGGTTCCGCTGCACATTTCCTCTACGGAAACCTGAGATGCTTTCCCACCCTCCTCCAAAGGTGTTTTCAGCAATCTAGTTTTGTCTTTTTCCCTTCCCTTCAAAGGCTCCATCCCCCAATCCAACCTTGCCATGGCTGCTTTGACCTCTTACACAGTCCCAGCCCTGTTCCACATGGCAGCAGTAGATGATCTGTCCTTCTTCCCACTTGGATGCCTAATGGCACCAGTGACCAGGAGTTGTTTGGAGTTTTTTCTTGAATCAGATACAAGTATTCAATCAGATACTGGCCTTTCACACTCATGAGCCCATTAACTGGCCTAGCAATTAACTCTGAATCTTCCCAGGATGAACCTCCCGTAAATAAACATTGAGTAACACATGTAAAATATTAATTGTAAATAAGTGCTTGGTAACTGGCATCATCCCCTCCAGCATTTGAAAAGGCTTCTACTGGATGACACAGTAGAAGGAATAAGGAAGGAAGGAGAAAGAGATGATTTTGTTCTTTTGCTCCATCTGCAACAAGTTCTCAATTAAAAGGCAGCACAACCAGATACAAAAACTGTAAATATACAAATCAACAAACTGTACACTTCAAACAAACCACCAGCCGTATACAGAAAAATGAGCACATAAAAGCACAATAGGATGCCAGAGGGGGATGATAACGCTCAGTTAGAGCCCAAATAATTTTAAACTTTCAATAAGCTTAGTGAATTCCCTGAGTGAAACTTGCTGGGTGAGACAAACATATTCAATCTTAATTTAGTGCAGCTTCAGAATTCAGGCATGTCCTGTTATACAGTTCATTAAAGTACGTAACAACTGCAGCTTACCAATAGAGGTCTGTAGTGCCTGCGAGCTGCAAAGCACTGTATGGATTCAGAACAGAAGTGTTATTAAATGACAGAAGGGGAAAAAAGGATCCAGTCTGGGTAAGTAACACGTCAATTAGAACTGCTCAGCAGGGTTAAGAGAGGAAGAGAAAGTGAAGGGGGGGCACAATTACAGTGATTTGCCAACGTAACTGGAGCTAGGGATGGGTTACGTGAATACTGCTGCAGAAAGAACAATTGGGGAACTGTTCTGTACTTGAGCAGAAAAGACTACTAAGCTGTTCTCTTGGAATTCAGCAATTGCTGCCAGAAGCCTTTGCTGACAGGTGAAGTGACCCACTCATAGGCACTCCACCTTTGCACCCAGCTGTGATTTCGTGTTTGTAAAGAACTTCTGGTAGTTTTTAGCAACAAGAAAACAACTGCGAGGCTCTGACACCAAGATGACGTAGGCAGTTATCTTTAGAGCATGGGCACATTCTCTGAATTCAGCTCTCCTGTAAGTGATTGTTCTGACCCTAGTGAGAAAAAACAAGAGTGGCTCCAAGTTTGGTGCTTTATGACTCTGATGTGGGGCCTTAACAAAATAGCCAGTGCTTAGTCAATAAAACTACTACACAGCAAAGAAATGTGGAATACATGTGCAGAATGATAAAGCTGGCAAATGGTACTCAGATCCACTGTTATAGAAGCTTTAATCTGAAAAAACACTGCTGGTCAAAGTATGCATATAACAGTAACGTATAAAGAGAATATAGCATGACTCCCACAGGAGAGCAGCAGTGACAGCAACCAACTTACCTCCAGCTTGTGTCAATTCACTGTGGACTCTGGAGAATGGTACAGGCCTCAGTGCCCCCCGTGAGAGCAAGCTAGACACAGAATGTATAAGCCTCAGCGAGCAGGAGAAGCAATTAACCTTTGGCAACCCACACACCTAAACACAGGCTTTTGAGGACTACATTTATCAAGTGTGTGGACTGTGGGAATTGAAACATTTTCCCAAGAAAGGCAAGTTTCATACACTTAAGCAGACCAGCACCATTGTGTTACAGCTCACCACAGTTCTCAATAAACTTTCAAGAAGTAAATCACGACTATAAAATTTGCAGCGAGACAAATTTATTGAATCCTCATTAAGAGAAATGCCAGAACTCAAGCATGTACCTCTACATGCTTCTAATGCAGAATTACACATTAACTATTGCTGTCTACAAGTACATGCTATTTACCTGTGCCAACCTGGACCTGAAAGATAAACACAGGACTGGGTGGGACCCACAGTCACACAGTACGTACCTGCATAAGAACTATAATGCAGTGTAGAGTGGGTGGGAAAATAAGTATTTCAGAAGGAGAGTCAGAATAACTGACATCATAGTAACAGTCAGCTCATGCTGGGTGAGGTAGCTGGAAACGCTTAACCATGACTTCTTGGCAGCCAGGTGCTACCGTCAGACCTGGCATCCACATCTTAAAATACTCACAGCAATTCCTTTTTGAGATGTATATTAGCTGTGCTTCAGAGGAAGAAGCCGAACTATCTTCTTTTTAAAAATAAAAACTACTGATGCGATAACAGCATGGATATTGGGAGGAGGAAATCTGGTCCGATTTCACAGCTCCTATCATCCATGTGGGTTTCAGAACACTCATGCAATAAAGTTCATGCTGAGCTTGAAGCATAAGCAGAAGAGACAGCAGAACTGGTGGGCCTGGGAGAGAGAAGACAGGAGGGAAGCACAGCTCTTCACAACAGTGGTGTGCCCTCACCTCAGCACTGCTGCCAATCAAACTGTTCTGTGTTTTGCATCAAATCGTTCACTGAAATAAATGCATTCTAATATCACTGCAAATGTTATGAACTCCAGCAAACGTCTAGCAACAGTATATTATCCACCGATGTAACAAAATGGCAGTGGAGAAACAGGCAAACTAACCTCTCCTGCAGTCTTGCAGATCCATGTTAGTGTTCTATAAACTATAGAAGTTTTGCAAACAGAGCAAGTGTGTTTATTTTTCTTTCTGAATTCTCACAATAGCAAATGTCATTTAAACAATCTTTAATCCCCACAATTCTGAAGTGCTGTGAGGGCATGCTCGGTGACAGCACCATTGCTCTTCCAGTTGAGAAAGATCCATCCAAAATCTTAGTCAAAACTGTAAATGGATTGCAAAGATTTCTACACAGGTAAGCTCACTCAATACAGGGCTTTAGATCCCAGATCTTTTGAGGCAATTTGCACAAGCACTCACTACACATCTTTTCACTTTGACTGAAAGTGATGGTATGTGACTACTCCTCTATGGGTATTTTAATTTGCTGTTCAGTGAAAACAAAAAAGCCTTCAGAAGCATCACTGATGGATATACTCTCCTAACCTACTCCTGACTTCAGCCTTGGGTATCTAAAAAGACCTTAACACAAGAAATTGGCATCTACATGAGAAACCGAGGCCAACGAGAACACCGCCAGCAATGAGCTGCTTGCATAGTGTCTGGAAGCAGCAGAGAGAGTTGGAGGCAGAAGTGGTGGATCACTGGGAAAACGAGTGGCTGCTTTGCTTTGCAGGTCAGTGTGGGTATGGGGCAGAAGCACAGAACCACAGAATGGTTTGGGGACCTTTAGAGACCATCCAGTTCCCAACCCCTCTGCCATGGGCAGAGACACCTTCCACTAAACCAGGTTGCTCCAAGCCCCATCCAACCTTGCCTTGAACATTGCCACGGATGGGACAGCCACGGCTTCTCCAGGCAACCTGTGTCAGTGCCTCACCACCCTCATCATAAAAGAACTTTCTCCTTATGCCCAATCTAACCCTACCTCTGTCTGTTTAAAACTGTTCCCCCTTGTCACTACAAGCCTTGGTAAAAAGCCTTATTCCATCTTTCTTACAAGCCCCCTTTAAGTATTCAAAGGCCACAGTCAGGTCTCCCCTGTGCTTTCTATCTTCAGGCTGAAAAAGCATACTCTCTCAGCCTGTTTTCATAGCAGAGGTGTTCCAGCCCTCTGACCATTTTCATGTCCCTTCTCTGGACCTGCTCCAACAGGTCCATGTCTTTCTTGTCCTAGGGACCCCAAAGCTGGATGCACAGATAGCAAACAGAGAGCATTCATGAAAGCAGGACAATGCTGTGAAAAGCAAACACTGGGACACCTCACTCTCTCCTGTCTACCTCTTCTGTACAACAGACATTCCTGCTCAAGCAAGTTACTCAAGTTAGCTTCAAGTTTTGGCAGTGAACTTCCAAAGCTTCCAAACCTTTTGTGATTTGGTTACCCAGTTAAAAGTCAGGTCAGAATACAATTTCAAGTGTGTCAGTAAATGGTGGATCTTGCTACAAAAACCTTTTCAGGAAAAACCCTGTATCCCTCCATGTGCAAGTTTCCTAATGAATGCGAGAGCAGTGAACTCTGGGCTTCAGCAAATTCTGATCCACGCTCTCTGAAGAAAGATCAGTGCTTGAAACAGAAGTTTAATAACTTCTCCAATTATTACAAGTCATCGCTTACCTTGTACTTTTTATGAGCTTACTAATATAATTCCAGGCCACTGAAACCTGCTTTCACTTGTTTGGCAAAAGATCATTAAATTCATTTTTTAGCACTGGTAATGTTGTAAGCAAAAGGACCAAATAAAAGCACTTTGCCAGCAAGCTAATTTATGTCTACTTATATCTTACTCTTCTCTAGGTACTGAAACAGCATTCTTACCTTCTCCATGTCCTCTGGATGACTGTAGCAGCATAGTTCTTCTTCCGAAACAGCTCTTTTCTTTTTCTTTCTTTTTCTATAATCTGCATTCGGATCTCTAAAGGGATCAGTTCAATATTTGTACTTTGCCATGTGACAGAACATGACTGATCATCTGCGTTCCTGGATCCAATTATGCCTGTTTTTTCCAAGTTCAAACTGTCACCAGGAGCAGAACATGCTGCTGGGTTTCTTGACACAGCTCCCACAGGTTCTGCCTTAGCAGACAATAAAGCGAAGGCCTTTTTTGCTAACTCGTTATTTCCCACTTTGTTAGTCTGTTCTACAGTATGCACGCTGTCATTTCTGGTGTTTACAAATACTGCTTTGGCACTTCCTGGTCTACTAGAGCCAGCTGGTGAACATCGCTCATCATTTACCTCTTTATTTCTGCATTTCTGCTGATGCCTTTTGCTTTTGGAAGAAGCTTCACAGTGCTTTGAGTTTCTCGCAACTCCACCAGTGCAGCTGACATTGCAGAAGAACACAGCCGTTCCTTCACAGCGGTTCCTGCTGCCAGATGAAGGCTGACTTTGATCTCTTAGCTTTTCCCCAACACTCGCAGTCCTACAAACAGCAGTAGTATGCCTTCTGCTCCTCCGAGCACAAGCACCCGTTGTGTCGACAGTGTGCTCCTTGTGCTTTCCTCCATCCAGTTCTGTAGCAGCTGTGATCTGATGTTTCACTTCAGCTTTTGTTCCCTCTTTTGCTTTGTCACAATGAAAATGGACACAACTTGACTTGCTTTTGGTGTGTTTCCTCAGTGAATCTTTAGACAGAGAAATGGAAACCAACATTCAGCCTCTGAGCCAACAAAACACAGGTTTTTTCTGTATTTTCCTGTCTGCTGAGTTACCTTTGAGGCACACTAGGATTTACTAAAATGAAAAAACACATAAACAGGCAGAACCAGGAGCAGACGTGACTGCCTGTAACAGTGCAGTGCCAAACTTCTTAATCTGCTTTTGGTTGTACAAGTATTTTTCTTTCTTACAATGCATTTGACTTAGACGCCTAAAAAAAGTTCACAGGGAGAAACCGTTTCTTCACCTACCAGAAAATACTGGTGTTCTCCAAAGACACTAGCTCACAGTGTGGCGCAGGAATGCAGCCCCATGAACACATCTGCTCATTCCAGTGCAGATACCATGACAGACTGTCACTGTTTCAAGCTTATCTGCTGATGCTCTAGCCACCCTGTATCCTCACATGTGGTGACAGACTTGGTAACCCACTGACCCAGGAAACCCAGAGTGCTTGGCTTCTTGGTACTTGACATCCTAAATGAAACTAGGCAGTCCTTCCCATTTTTCCCTTGCTGCTGTGAGATAAGTGCTTCTAAATGCCTTTGCAAGGATGATTCCAAAGCCAGACTTCAGTGCAAAACTGAGAAGCTCCCATCTACCGTACAACTTCCATTTTGTTTGGAAACTAACAGGAAACTGAGAAAATAGGAAAGGCAGGATGAAATGTAACAGATAGAATGGTTGTTAAGAGGTAGCTAAGACAGGAAAAAGAAGAGAAAGAGATCTTTGATATACCGGAGTCACAGAAAATCTGCTGGAACATCCAAAACCTGGAGAAACCATGACATATTCATCCTCACTGCAGCCTGGCAGGATACCCCTTTGACTGGGTAACAGAATATGGCACATTATCAGATTATACAAAGGAAACTAAAACTAAACATTATCATCAATGATGTCTCCAACAAAGAAGATTTATCACAGTGACAGGTCAATGCGGGCTGAGAGGCTACCCTAACTTATACATGATTAGCGTACGTGTAGATAGCCCTCTATGTTCTGGGGCAAAGAAAAAAACCCCAAACCTCAATCTATTATTTTAATCTATTATTAATGTAATATTTTTTTAATCTATTTTGATCTATTGTTTTAACTGCTCAGAACAGAGAAAGAAATTCACTCTGTCTTGCATTACACCTGGGGACCAGACAGTTTAAAAACAATGTGCCTTCTGATGCCAAGATTTCAAAGGGCATAATCGAACTCTTGGAGAAGCCAAATCAGAAACTGCTGGTGCCATCAATAAAACGGGCATAGGGCTGACAGTCAGCTCAAACATATGAAGTTTACAGCACTGTTGTTCTCTCAACAAGGAAAAAGGACACAGCTTTAAAGGAAAAGCCTTGCCATTCTGAATTCACCAACATCCGCTACCTGGTCTGCACGTGCATCATATAGAAGAAAGCTTTTTTACTTCAACCATAAGATATTGAAGTAGTATGGGCAAAACTTCTGAACCTGAACAACTGGGTAACTGAATAATGGAAAAACCCCATAATTTAAGTGTTCTAGCTCGTCTTTTAAGGTTGATAGAAACTTTCTTAGATAGAAAGACCAAGCAATAGCAAGTACAGAGCACAAAAAAAAAGAACTTACCTGTTTGTACTACAGCTAAGGCAAATGAGATAACATAAATAGGAAAGTGGATTTCTCTGTGAAGAACAGATCAGAAAACCCCACCAATTAAATCATAGTTTCCACAGCCCACAGGATCTAAATTTATATTTAATTCCAATAAAATGTCCAATGAAATCCATTAAATTTTTGGTCATAAGAGGATTGATTAAAACACTTCATGAGAACTGATTAAAGAACTTCATGATTTGATCCTTGCTGCATCAGCTTTCTTGACATCATTTCAATAGCAAAAAGAGAATGCATACCTAAAATGGCACAGCATTTTATTTCAAACATAGGCTTTTTGAACTGTGCAACAGGGGCCTTTCTTTACAATCTGAAAGTAAACTGGTCTTGTAGGAGAAGTAGACATGTATTTCAGAAGAAGACTGAGTAAAGACTTTTGTTGTCACATGCACCATGGTGAAGAAAGATAGAAAATAACAGAAGGAATTTTCTACTTAAAATTCTACTGTTTGCAGAAATAACATTCTGCTTTTAAAGACATATTGAATATAAAAAAATCCCCAGTCAATAGCCTATATGATTTGAAAATTCTACATGTAGAAACATCACCATGGAAAAATTATTCTGGCATAACTACATCAGGAAATCTCCATCTTCAGGGAAGCCTTCAATCAAAAGACCAAGATAGATGCTGGTGGCATTTGCTGCTGGTTTGAATTCCCTAGGTTACTGTAAAGGGTAGTGTACTCAACTGAACATAAATGCAGTTTTCCAAATACAAGTATCAATAATAGAATCCTTTACAGAAAATTTGGCAAATTCTGTCCTGATCTCTATAGTCAGTTTGACTCTATAGCCAATATTTCCCATGGATTACCCACTACCTACTTCCTCAGGTCATTCTCTCTGCAAAACTATTGTATTTGATCCAGAACCAGTGGGAGTCTGACTGATGCAATGCAGTTTCCATTGTCATAATCAGTGGAAGATTCTGACTAAGAATGGATACTGGAGTCAGTAAAAGGTTGCCTGTTCCTCTTTTATAGTTTCTTTGTACTTCTCCTTCTTTTCTTCCTGCCCTTCACTGTTGTAAACCTCCCCACATCTCTCTTTCCTGTTCCCCTTTTTTCCATACTTGTCAATTTTTCCTCATATGTTCACTATCTCAAAAAAAAACTAACAAGAAATGACGATAAATTGATGATGCATTTAAAGACAGCATGAAAGAGTGCAGCAGGGCACCTTTGACACACTGCTTCATAGTACAATTTCTAAAACCAGTCTCACTTCTCAAAAAATATCCTAGTGTTCTCAACAAGAGGACTTCAGAGACAAATCGCGGGAGAACCCTGACATGGAGAATGAAGCAGACTGAACAGCTCCCTCTGTACGCTAGAGATGTCACTTAGAACAATTTTATCCTCATTTTAACCTCATTTAAAACCAAGAATTACCATTTCTCCATTAGCACTCTTCAAGTATCCCATAGATATGCAAGGTATGTTTAATCTCATTTTCTCCGAATGATGCAACTAATAGAGCAACTCCCAACAGCCTGTTCTCGCATATTTTAGGTATTTAAAAGACATTATATATACTGGCATTTTTGACTACTTAAGATGACAAAACACACACAGTAAAAAGAATCTGTATCTAACTCTTATACATGAATTGCTTAAATAATGAAAGAATAAGAAATGCTAGAAAGATGAAACAAGCCCTATACATAACACACCCCACACATGGACAAGAAGGATAATCAGGACAATTTAAAAAGCTTACAAACCTTTTCTGATTTTATGACCTTCATTCTGAGGCTCGGCTGACAGGCAACTCTCCTTTGGCGTCCCTTTGTTGTGACAAGATTTAGGTGAACCTCTACTGTTTCTCCCTAGTTGAATTTGTGAACCACTGAGGGCCAGAGATCTCTTATTCTGTGTATTGATGGGTTTATTAAGTAACTGTGAGTTGCTGGTAGTCTTCTCTCTATTTGCAGCATTCTGTTGTACTCGAAGCCTGATTTCTTCCGTGTTCTGCACCCCATTCTGTAGCTTGGCCTCTTTTCTTTTACTTTCTTCTTCACGTTTCCTGTAATTATAGTCAATACCATAAGAATTCCAAAGACAAAACCTTGGGAGCATGTATCTAACTTGAACACATTGCTTTCTAGAAACTTGACACTGCCACAACAAAACCCTGAGGATAACACCTTTTTAATGAGAAAGGGACACCTATTGCATTGAAGTGTCTTAACTTGATCTGAAATAACTGACTTGCAGCTACAGCCTAATGACACTTAAGTCCTTATTAGGCAGCTGCCCATTCAGTTTGCAGCGGTTTAAGCTGATTTTACAATACTCCCTTATTGAAAAGAATGAAATCTAGTTTTTTCATAAATATACAAAAGCTAAAAGCAGGATTTTTAAAAGGTGACAGAAGACAAGCAATATGATACTGATAACTACGCTTTCCATTAGTAATGAACAATGCTTTCATATAAGTAGTTATGCAATGCACTGTATGTGAAAAACAGGAAAGTTCAGTAAAAGACATCATCGCTTTGAAAATTATTTTTCATACTTAGCTGTGTCATAATTAAATCAGACAATTATGAAACAATTTCAAACTAGCTACTGGTACTAACTTGCTCCTGTGTATTTATCATCGGCAGATAATTTAATGCATATAAACAGATTATACATTATACAATGATAAATACTGAAAATATGAGAGGTGAATTAAAAACTTGTGTGCCCATAGTATGCAATTGCATTTATGATATTTGGTTTTCAAAATGAAAGAAGTCATGTATCCCTTAAATAGTGTAGATGAAAAGGAGAATTTTGGACAAGGTTAGAAAAGGTGCATCTCTTGAATAAAGTTTTGCAGCCTATTTTTAAATAGTGAGGTATCATTGCGCTTCAGCCTTTAAATTCTTCTCCTACAAAGTAGAATAAACCCAACAGCACATAGCAAACATTGCCTACCTACCATTGAACTTGATTTTGCAAATTAAGCACTGGTTGTGAGACAAAGTGACATTTTTCCTGTTGGAATGGACAGGTGATAAATGTCGTATCATGTCGCTGCCTGGTATTTCAACTTGCTTCCAATGCTACAACATAGTTTGCAGACTGTTGACACATTAGCTCACAGCACAGCATATGACAGGTTAGTTATGCAGCATGCCATCCTCAGTTTCTGTGAGTTGTATCAATGCCAGTATATGTCATTTCAGCGTGAGCTGCCAGTGAGAAGCCTTAACGTTATCTGTCAGTACTATATTATGAAGTAGACTCTGCAGAAGCAGCTGATTGAACTTTGCACCTGAAAAGCTGTTAATTGATCTAAAAAATACACTCCCAGCAGCCTGAGGTTCAGTACTCCCTCTGGCATGGAAAAAAGTGGCTAGTTTCAAATAATGTCAGCATTCCACAACTGGACTACAGGGTGATGTCTGGATTGTGTACAGTATGGATCTCACTGCTGTTACTCTGCCACTTGAGCTGATGAATCAGATCTTACTATTCACAGAGCAGTCTTTTTCCTACAAGAATCAAGCAGCCTATTACCAGTATCCTCCGTCAGAGTATTTAAAAAGAAAGCATGAGACGCGCGATATACAATCAGGCCAGAGTGACCTGACTCTTGGGATGAGCAGATTAACTCAAAACAGCAACTTCAGTGACATGCCAATTGTAAAGTTATTGAAATGACACAGGACCAGAAACTCACAAGAAGCAAAAGGGGATTTTTCTTAAAAAAAGGTCTTGCTTGTGTGCTGGTTTTTCAGATTAAACAGAAGAAATAATAAATGCAAGGGATTTTAGAGCTCCCTACTCATAGCCTATCATGGTAATTGACACACAACAGCTTAGTCAACAGATTCCTGAATACTTACGAACCTCCCCGTGTGTTTTTTCGTTATTTACTCAGAAATTCAGTTTGTGGCAGAATGAAACCTATCTTTGAAATGAAAATTTCCAAGTTTTGCTGTTGTCTGACTTGAGAGACTAGGTTTGATGGAGAAGTAAAGGAGGAGACAAATCCCTGATTTAAGGGCTCTCATTCACTCTTGGGAGGTTCTAGCTATACAACAGGCTCCAAATCTGGGCTCTCAAGTTAGACAACACAGCTTGACAGTGATAACAGAGCTGCCAGCCCAACATTTTCCACTGTAATTGCAACAGGATTTTGTTCTGAATGGTCATAAATTTGTATTTCATTACAAAAGTGAGAGAATGGAAACTGAGCCTTTAGCAGATGGAAAGGAGCAGTTTCAGCCTTATGCATTTGTGAAGACACAGAGATGCTCTGAATTTTGATCCTGCTAAAATGAAGCCAACCTTTTCTATTCTGCTAAGAACACTGTGCTTTTTGTATCTACTCTGTTTTAAATTTAGAACATCTCCATGTGCCTGGAGAGCATTTTTGAAGTTGTCCTTGCAAGAAACAGTTACTTCAAAAACCTTAACTGAAAATAGTTCTCCAGGTATGATCCTACTACTGCTGAAGCTTTATCTGGACCAAGTTATATTTCATGCTGTATAAACAGCTACCTTCTGCTATACAATTTAGCACGATGCTTGTTTTTAGAAGCGTAGCACTTTTGAATCACGACATGTTCAGCTTTTGATCTACTGCAATCTTTAACAGATAGTTCTTAATAAAAATGCTAAGAGACAGTTTCTGACCAGTATTCCTATGTTGATTGTTCTTTCCAAATGTGTTGAGCACTCCATTGTCCTTACCTAGCTACCTAGATTTTCCCCAATCATTTCTCTATGTATTTTAACACCATTCATATTTCTAATTTAGTCTTCAATACGCTTACAGTCTTCTACATTTTGATGTTTTCCACCCTAAGAGACTGGAGCATCTTTCATATGAGAAGAGGCTGAGAAAGCTGGGACTATTCAGCTTGGAAGGGAGAAGGCTCTGGGGGGAATCTCATCAATGTCTATAAATATCATATGGAAGGGAATGAAGAACATGGAGCCAGACTGTTCCCAGTATCACCCACAGCAGGCAGTATGCATAAACTAAAACTCATTACATCCTACCTGAATACAAGAAAACACATTTTTTACTGTGAGGGTGGTCAAACACTGGAACAGGTTGCCCACAGAGGTTGTGGAGTCTCCATTTGCATAGACACTCAACTCATGACTGGACATGGTCCTGGGCAAGCTGCTTTAGCTGGCCCTTGATTCTCCAATCCCACCAGTCCTCCTAAAGTTTTTAATGGTAACCATTTTAAGATTATACCATCCAATTTTCTAAAGAACTCAGGATGAGTTTTATCAGGCTAAGCTGATCTGAAAGCACCGCACTCATCCAACAATTTCTAAACTGCTGTTTCAGTATTTTATCCTGCACTGCTGCCCTTTGTTACTAGTGTGAATTTCACTTGCTAATGGGCATCATTTGACATTTAATGAAGACTGAAACAAAAAAGATATAGAACACTTCAGACTTCTTAGTATCAGCCATGGAGCAACCCTTTCTTTGCTCTTCCTTTTACAAGACATGTGTTTTGCCCTTTTTGAAGTTGGGTGCAACATTTGCTTTCCTCCAGCCACTGAGGACCCTTCCCTGGCCTCTGTGACCTTTCAAAGATGTTGGAAAGTGGTCTTTTAAGGACATCCGTTAGTTCTCTCAGCACCATTGTATGCAACCCATCTGATTCCATGGACTTGTATGGGCTGAGCTCTCTCAAGTGATCCCTGACTTAATCCTAATTTACAGCTGGCAGCTCTTCTCCTTGAACCACTTCCCTAAGCACAGAGGCCTGGGAGACACTCTTGGTGAAGACTGAGAAAAATAAAGCATTGAATTTCTGCCACACCTGTTTGTTGTCACTAAGTCACTTGCACCATTCAAACAACAGGTCCACATTTTCTTTGCTCACCTTTTTAATATTAATGTAGGCTCAGAAGCTCACCTTACTACCTGTGACATCCCTTCAAAGCCTCAACCCCATTTGAGTTTTGGCTTTTCTGACACCATCGCTACATGTCCAAGCAATGTTTTCACATTCTTCCTTTGCAGCCCATCCTGCTTTCACCTCCTATATACTGCCCTCTTGCATTTGAGCTCTATCATGGTTTCCCTGCTTACTCAAATTGGTCTCCTGATATGTCTGTTTGCTCAATGACATAATAGTGTGCATGCTGTTTTGCCCTGAATCAATCTTCATTTTATAAATTATCATTCCTTTGATAAAGGTTTGTTTAACACAGATATGTTTGTACAGAAATATTTCACTGGCATTTAATACAGCCAGTGTAACTTTACCAGAAAATAATACACGTATGTGATGTTGGTTGACTTTTCGTTAAGGAAAAAAACCCAGCAGATTAAACCCATGCAGACTTAGGAATGATTTACATTAGTGAGTCTTTCTAACATATTACAAAGTGAGTTTTAAATACATGCACTGAAATTGTGTGGGTGCGTATGCTCAACCAAGGAGTTCACCAGCATTCTGGATACCCACATATCGACTACTTTAATCTGGAGAGCAGATTTTTAAACATCAGTAGGGATATTAGGGTTTTCTATGTAGCAACACCCTGGCCAATTTTAGCTGTGGAATGCACAGATGGGTACACAGGATGATGACAACATAATGTCCCTTCAGTTTATTACAGATCATAAAACTGCAATTAAATAAAATTTGTTATGTGACAACTTGATTTGCTTGTACACTCCAATTGTATTTTAATTCTATTTTTATGGTATTTGGTACACAGACTTTGTTTCTATTGTTTTCAAACAAATCAACAAGAGCTTAGTAAGTTTCAGAAAGTACATCAGAAACTCACAGAGGGAAATAATTGTAAAACACCCCCAAATTTCCATGAGGCAATCCTTTTTCATTTTACCTTCTAAATGGGTAGCACAGATTCTTTTAAAAATTATTGTCATCATAAAGAATAAAGGTACCTCATTTGGTAGTCAGTTGTGACCACACAGCAAGAAGCAGATTTTTCCAGACTAAAAAGAAATACTTAAGATACTGGGGATATTTTCAAAGGCAGCTTCTCCATGCATGGGTTTGACTTCTACTGACTTCAGCAAAAAAGACAGATAGTAGGAGGGCTGCAAGTTACAACTTTAGCATCTAAAGGCTCTGCAAGCAATTAGCCAGATGAGATTTCAAGGTTTGGTTCATTCTGGGCATTAAAAATTACTGAACAGTACAGTAGTAGCACTCATACCCAATGAAGGTCAAACTGGCCAGTTAGGCAGAACATCAAAATACAAAAATTGAAATAGAGCACAGTGCAGCTGACTTTGTCTATGATACACAGATGCAATAAAAATATCTCTAGGTGCAGTGATTATGTTGTGTGCTTACTCATATGACCTCTACAGAAATAATAACTATAAAATCATGCAGAAATATTTTCAGACTGTTATTTTTTTATTCTGGAATCAGATTTCATCACGAGATACCAGGTGCTAATTTGTTCTTCATATAATATTCTTGAAGAATAAAACCAAAGCAATTGAAGTATCTTTATGATCATTCATGCACCTTCTGATTTTAAAATTTCACTTTACTACCATCACCTCAAGTAAACAGGGTAGAAACTCAGTCAGAAACTACACTCTTACACGTAACTATTTCAATTGTATATGTTAGTTATCTAGAATCTAATATGATTTCATAGTATCTCTCTCATTCAAGACCAGAAATTCTAAGTGCAGAGAATGATACTGCCAAAATAGAAGTTGCAAATAAAATCCTGGAGTTCAGTTTGCTAGCAAAGCACAACTTCTCATGTGAAACAGTAAGTTAAGCCTTATTAAACCCGTCTTTTCTTGCTTGTTTCTTTTTTTTTCTTCATTTATTAATTTCTTTTCAAAATTGATATAAAAGACTTCATAGGTCAATAATTTTCTTCATTACCTTAGAGTGATAAATGTTTTCCAAGCCTTTTTATCACCATACAAAATATCAAATAAAGATTTGTGGATGCTAACTTGCTACTTTCTCAGCTTTTGATATTTTGCCCTGTTCTTCCATACTATATAAAGCTTGTTATTTAATCTGGGATTATCTGAAAATAATTTCCATCTACAGGTGTATGGAAAAAAAAACATTATATGCCATCTACCATCTACAGTTTCATGAATTTCACTCAAAGGAACAAGAGGCGATGATGAGTAACAGACAAAATCATACACTGATATACACGAACTCACGAAAAGTATCTATTTGCTGGAGTAGATTTCAAGTCTCAGACTTACTTGGCAGCAGCATCTTTTCTCAGCTGTTCATGTTTCATTAGAAGATTCTTCCTCTCTTGAAAAGCCTTTCTAACTTTGTATCCTTTGTAGACAGCTTGAATTTTGAAAGCAGCAATATCCTGTATGGCAGCTATAGACAAAGCCCCATGTTCTAACATGAACTGAATAACTTCATGGTGTTCACCAAGCAAGGCATAGTCAAGCGGAGTATATCTGAAAAACAAGCAAAACAAGACAAACCCACAACTATTATCATTGGACTAGCACTGTAACCATAATGTGCATTTACTTAATCCTCATATCATAATAAGGGACCTTCTAGTATGAAGACAGATTAAACAATGGTTTTTGAATCTGCCTTTGTATGTTTAACACAGGCTGTTTTACTAAATTTTTAACACATTGTTCCTGTCTTACTAATTCTACACACTGTGACTATGTTTAAGACTTACTTTAGTCTCCTAATATAAAAAGTGGGGAGCGGAAGAGGCAGACTACGTGCTGTGGTAGATCAAAATCCTTCAAAGGCCAACACATAGCATTAACTACAAGCAATCTTACATAGGTGCTATTGAGGTTCTCACAGAGAAATATAATCTAAACAAAATGCAAGTTAAAACATTTTTTTGTGTTACTCCTTGCTGTGGTTTAAGCCCAGCTGCAACTCACGCAGTTCGCTCACTCACTCCCCCCTCTTTCTTCCCCCCAGCTCCTGGAGGGATGGGGAGCAGAATTGAAAGAATGCAGCTCCCACAAGTTGAGATAAGAACAGTCCAGTAACTAAGGTATAACACAAACCACTGCTGCTACCACCAATAATAATA
>JAOEHY010008311.1:916-19995 GCA_025447955.1 Psilopsiagon aurifrons | reverse complement strand
GTCGAGGGAGGTGATCCTGCCCCTCTACTCTGCTCTCGTGAGGCCTCACTTGGAGTATTGTGTGCAGTTCTGGTGTCTTCAACACAAGAAGGACGTGGAACTGTTGGAACAAGTCCAGAGGAGAGCCATGAGGATGATCAGGGCACTGGAGTACCTCCCAGATGAAGACAGGTTGAGAAAGTTTTGTCTGTTCAGCCTGGAGAAGAGAAGGCTCTGTGGAGACCTCATGGCAGCCTTCCAGTGTCTGAAGGGGGCCTATGGGGTTGCTGGGGAGGGACTCTTCGTTAGGGACAGTAGTGATAGGAGAAGGAGTAATGGGTGCAAACTTAAACAGGGGAAGTTTAGATTGAATATAGGGAAGAAATTCTTTACTGTGATGGTGGTGAGGCACTGGAATGGGTTGCCCAGGGAAGTTGTGAATGATCGCTGGCGGTGTTCAATTCAGGTTGGACAGAGCCTTGGGTGGCATGGTTTAGTGTGAGGTGTCCCTCCCCATGCCCCATGGCAGGAGGGTTGGCACTTGATGATCATAAGGTCCTTTCCACCCCTAACTCTTCTATGATTCTAAGGACCAAGGCTCTGTATATTTAGGTTTTTTCTATACCCTGAACATCTTCTGATGTAGTCAGACTAATTGCATGCTTAAGATAAAGAGGACTCAATAACAGAGAGGTCGTCATGGCAAAATTGATGAATCTTGAATAGGGGAAATTACTGAACTGATCACAGAAGTAGAATATAACAATGGGAAGGAGAGTAATTTATGTAATAATAAAGAAAAGGTATTTTGGCAAATCCTGTGATTATTATTTTTCCTTTTCTTTTCCTCTAATTTTCCCTGAAAATAATGCCACTTATTCATGATGCTACTGCAATAATTGAACTACTGGAAGGAGAGGAGGGAAAAAGCTACCCATATAAATTATTACTTGAGGCCCGTTCTGTTTTGACAGATGTCAAGGCTGGGTAGCTTAGCTTGTTCTACTGTTGGTATGAAAAGAGCTTGGTATCACTAGGATGCAGACTAATAGCTTTCTGCGCTTCTGAATGCAGAGAGATTACATTGCAACAAATTCCCTTTTTTTTTTTTTTTTCCCTAGTCATAACCTAGTGACTCTGAGAGAATAAATTGATAAAATATTCCCTGGTTCCTTCTCAGGGTGTTGCTGCAGGAGTGAGAAGTTAAAGGGAAAGAAACAGAGGGAGCCTGCCTGCTGATGGTGTTAGTATCTCTACTTGTGTTTAGGAAAGCGAGTTACAAAATTAGTTGGAAACAACTGGAAACAATTTGCTAGTGTACATTAAGCTCCTCTGATTTTGCAGTTTGTATTTAGAGTGTGTGCTGGCTGTAGGTGATACATGTCTGTGGCCTTCACTTAAATCTCTTGCTTCAAAATATTCTAGTCTCATTGTTCAGGACTTGTCTATTTTTATTCTTTTTTGAAAAAAGTATGTAACTTGTGTATCAGATAAGTGGCTCCAAACTAAATAAATGGATCTTCTGGACTTCTGTCTCCATGTATTGCTTTCAGTTGTCATGGATGGGAAACAGTCTTGTCACTGGTACTGCATGGCATATAGTCCTTCAGTTTATTTTGGATATGAAGTTTTTTTCTCTGTTACTTCCACTGACCTTTCTGGTTTTGTTTCTGCTCATAGATTTTCAGGTTGTATTCACCTTTATTTGCTGTCCGCTGCTACCAAATACATTTTGGATGCATCAATTAGCTTCATCTATAAACTGATAGTTTAGAAGGAACTTGTAGAAATCTAAAGATTGTTTTGTGTTATTTGTTCTTCATTATTCTTGGATATTTTATGAATCCTTTGGGTAAAACCTCTGACTGAGAGATAATTTAGTAACCCAGGTTTCTAATTAGTGATGGAATTCCCCTGAACAAGAAATTTCCAGGAAAGTGAGACTTATTGTACCCCAGTTGCTAATGCCATTCTTCTGCACTTGGGATGTTTTTGTGAGGCATTGCTAGCAATGTGTTATACTTACTTGCTTTTCTTCCTGTGCACTGCTTACAGCAGATTAAATAAAGTGGAAAAGAAAAATTTTTGATAGTTCTCTGCTGATTATTAAGATTGTGAACTATATTGGCAGTTAATGTATCCATTTCCTATTCTCAAAATACTGTGTATAAGCACCTTTTTAAGCTAGCTGCTAAGGTCAAGGTGGCTTTTGTGGGTATTGCTTCCACCGTTGCCTGTTGGCATTAGGAATTGCTAAATTGATTGTCTTAAAGATTGATTATGCAACAGTTCTGTTTAGTTACAGTTCAGCATTTTTAAATTCCAGAGGCTTTTCTCAAGGCAGGAGAAGTAGAGGCTTTTCCTTGGGTATCCGCTGCCTTTCCACTGAGTACCATTTTAAAGAGCAGTGAGTTAAAAAATTTTCCAGAATGCTCCTTGTTATATTGAGGCACTCTTGAAATGAGCAGGCTCACCCTGGCTGTGTGCTTCTTGCCCCAAGTGCCCTGTTTGTGTTCCTGGTGCAGCCTGCAAAGCTGATGGGGGCTTTTTGTCCAATGTTGCAGGCTTAATTTTTTTTTTGATGGTGTCACTATAATGTCTTCTGTTTCATCTAACCTTGATCTGTGTTGGTTGGGTAGATATAAAGTTGAATATCTTATTCACACTGTTGCATTTTTATATAAAAGAATGCAGGTAGGCCTTGGGAGGTGTCTCTCTTGTGGCTGATATGGACATGTTTAACTTCAAAACCCTCTTCAGACTTCATGTAACTGCACTGTGTGACCTGGTTATGTAAGTTTGCAATTTTTAAAAGAAACCAATTTAAAGCAGAAGACCTTGGGTTTTTTTTCGGAGAAGATGATGTTGAGGGAGTATGTGGGCGATCTGAAATGTCTCCTGGTTTGCAAGGACAAGGAACAAATTAAAAAGGAGAAAAACAGCTTAATGGTGATGGAGCGGCAGCTCTAGCAAGGATAGACTGTGGGCGTACATCCATTTTAGCTTGTTGCAGATTATTCCTCAATGCAGAAGGTCATAAAAATCTCACTGCTGAGTACTGGAAGATTGCTAAAAGTTTGAAATGTTTTATTAGCAGTAAATATTTAAGGCCTTTGTTTACAGCAATCAGGGGACTTTATGAATACATACCTTTAGCTTGCAAATAAGCACGAAATTGTCACTTCAAAATCTGAATGCAAATTAACCAACAAGATTGCTTATTATTACAAGTTGGGTAGACATTACCTGATTTATTTTTTGTTATCACTGACCTTTCTTGTTTGATATTTTGTAATCAGTTACAAGTGATTAGAGAAATTTCTGAGCACTTATAATTTTTGCTTCTGGCACTCCAGTCCCAGTAAGGAAAGATTTAATATCATGAAGTGATAGGAACAAGAAATGAAGGGGAACTAATGGTCCCCTCCCTTCCGTGGTAGGTATAGCCTGTTAATGTCTACTTGCTTTTTCATGCAAAGAATCACTCAGATGTGACATTGAATGATTTCCTTTGCGCCATGTCCTTTAGCTGAGGCAGGCTTTTGGCCAACTAGAAACTTGAAAAGAAAGGGCAGTAATGCAGAAGTATTGGAAGATCCCATCTCTTTTTATAAAGCTGCAGTGAACTCTGAAAAGAGTCACCAGCAAGCACAGTGGCTCATTGGCTGGTAGTGATTTGGGGAGTTGATGCAACCTCTGTTCCCTGCGGAAGAGGAGTTAAACTCGGGTCTTGTACAGTGTTAGAACTACTACACAGGCCCTTGATGTCTCATTAAAAATTAAGAGGGTTGTAACCTGCATCTTACAGTGATGGTGAATAAAATATGATTGTTTTCTTAGTGAGGAGCTGGTACAACCCATTGCTTGGAAAACACATGCAAAAAGTCTGACTCTATTTGAAGTGAAATTTCCCTTTGTGTCATCAAAGCCTGACATGTTTGGTTGAAATAACCTTTAGAAAGTGCTTGGGTTGATGTGCTGTATGAAAATGTGCAAAGGATCTCTTAATCAGCAGTTTGGAGAAACTGGAATATCACTCACAGACAATGCAAAACAACTTAATGCACTTCATTACTTTGCATTTAAAGTGGAAAGGTGGTGAACACATCAGTCTCTGGGTGCAATCTCCTGCAGTTGTTCTGGGCTTTTTACAGGCATTTGGACTTGTCACCTCTATCTTTATGGGAAAATAGCTTTGAAAGGACATGTTTCAAACAGGTGCCTCTTCTCTGTGTACAGTCAGTAAGCAGTTGTTCTTAGCCTATTATGATGGAGCAGGGAAGCACATTTTAAGTAATAGAAGACAATTTTAAGGGTTATGTAGCTTACAGGTTCAATTTATGAGCCAGCTGGTGAATCACTTTGAGATTTCTTTGTCAATCTTGCTAAAGAATTCTGGTGTATAAAAGATTCATTATCAATATGCAGTCATGCAGGTCAATGTTCTTTTCATTTGTGAAGCAAATGACATCAAACATGGCATTGTAAAGCCTAAAAATCCAATTAAAGTGTTCAGTGCTCATCCTCACTTGATGAGACCAAGGTATTTCCCTGCATTAGAGTAATGTTTTGGAATATTTAATTTTCACTTTCTATTTTTTTTTCTTTTTTTTAACAGTAAACCACATGGGATTCCTATTTTGATACCATTTTACTTTGAAGTTAAATTTGTCAAACCCTGGGAGAGTTATGATGGTGATTAGGGGTTTTGAGTCTTTCCTCCATGAGATAGGTTACACTTGCAAAATGCTTTTGCCTGACTCATTAAACAATCTTTAAATGCACAGGAAATGCTTCTGTGACAAATGTGGAGTGGATTTATATTTCGGCTTCAGAAAACCCTGTTCTTTCCATTTAGCTCCCGTAATCAATCTATTGTGTTAATAACAATGTTTCAATTCATGAACAGGAGGCAAGCCAAGGATTCAAATGCTACAGAGGAAGGACTGTACCACATCTCAGCTACAGCTGATAGATGTGTTTGAAAGTGTGGGTCCCTATTGTGCAAGATGGGTGCCTCTGGAAGGAAATGATGCGGCTGAAGCTTGATACCATCTTTGTTGGACTGCTGTTGATATATGTAGTAAACCTGGTTGATACTACAGGGTTAGTGTCCTCTGGTTTTGTTTTTGAGAAGGCAGCAGAGCCTGGTCTAGGGCAAGGACGGCTACGCATGGACTTCCCTCTGAGAAATGCCCTCAAGGAGCAGAAATATAGACGGTAATAGGAGCAGTTATAGGGAGAGCTTCAAGAGCCCTTTCTTCAAGAGGGCTGGTAGTACTGCTGGAAATGAAAATGAGCAAGAGCAGGTTCAGATGCACTTAATGATTATCTAATAACCTGTTTTAATAAGCCCATCAGCCCACAGGCTTACAATTCTCTCATTTCTTTAGCTTGCTGTTAAGAATATTGCATTAACAGAAAGTGAAAATTTGAAGGATATAAAATTTATATTGGAAAACAGAAACAGGGAAAACTCTTAGTATATAAGGGGTTTCAGATAAAGACAAACCTGTGGTTTGAGGGCTTCAGGAGTACCTAATTTGAGACTGGAATGAATCAGAGATTCAAAGTCTCATAGTTTCATTGTTTAAGTTAAAAGTGATGAATTTGAAGGATAGGACTAGAATAGTCTATGGTTTGGCAGGCAATATGAAACAGTGCTGGAGTAGGCTAGTTTGATAAAACTAAGCCTGGAATAAAGCTAGAGACAGTAAAAAGATGAAAAAATATCAGCAAATTGTTTTTGCATATTTAAAGTGACCAAGAGAGAATTCTGGTTTGAGGATTCAGTGCTTGGTGCATTAGTAATGTTCCTGCCATCAACTAGGCTTGGTTTCCATCCATACAGAAATACCATCACCCTTGCTTTGCAGTCGTATCTCACTCTGAGGAAAGATGTGTTAGGAAAGTCGGTATTTGCATATTATGCTAATAAACTTCCAGGAGGGAAATGCACCTCTGCTTTCTGTGGGATAGCTTCTTTCAGTCTGCATTTGTGTGTCAATATAAACTTGGAGTGTAATGTATGGATTTTTTTCTGGCAGCAGATGAGATGTCAGCACTCCAAGCTCTCATCGGTGCTCCCTGTTGCCATCTGCCAAAGAACTGCCTCCACCTGCAAAGTAGATTTGTGTGTTTGTACAATTATACAGTATTTCTGTGGAATGAAGTTTTGTGTCTCTATTTTTATTCTCTATCCCTGAGTGATTTTTTTTTTTCCTTGAAGTATCTGCTGTTTCTTTGCATGAAATGGAGATTGTGCAAAACTGAATTTCTTTTTTAGCTTTCTTGGAAGTTATAGCTTTGAGAACAACTGGAGTGCTGACTGGGGAACCACATAAAAAGAGTGTTGTTGCCTTTTTCTTTGGAGACAACTTCACATCTGTGTTCTGAAGTTTTTTCAAAGCCTTCTGTTGACAAGGGAAGCAGAAAATACTGAACCTGCTAAATTCAGTTTTTAGTGTGCTGTCTTCCATATTGTCACGCAGGGGAGAGCACAGTCTGTTTCCTTCAGTACCTTTTTCCAGTCTGTTCTTCACTTGGGATGAACGAATGTGTTTGATGGGAAGCTATGGCCAAACCATCCAGGCTATGGGAGGTATTTAGCAAAACTGCTTGGGCATTGCTGGATGTTTGGGGATAACGTAATTTAAATTCATTAGGTTTTCAAGCCTGAAAGTCCAGGTTCATTGCTGGTTGTGAGGCTAACGTACGATTACTTTAATCACGATCTCAAGCACGTGACTGTGGGATGAAATACCATGCTGAAAGTAAAGCATTCTGAATTTGCCTGTTCCCTGGTTTAAGTCAAGGTCTCTCCACCAGTGCAAAGTGTTTAAAGAAATTGTCTGCACAAGTGTTTGTTAGAAGCTGAAATTTCTGAAGGATTTGAGTAGGTACATGCTGCTAGCTTGATTTACTAAATAGAAGTCCTACTGTAGAGGCTGTTTTTAACCAGTTGCCTGTTCCTTCTACCCCAGAATTATTCAGGATATGCACGTGATACGCATATGGGAGATGTCCTGTTTGAGTGAATATGTAACCAGTGTGAGCAGCTCCAGAAGAAAAAAGCAGTAATAGGCTTAGTTGTAAATGCATTTGCTGGGATTGCGGGGGAAGAGTTAAAAAAAAAAAGGAGGCTTCATCCAGAATCTCCCACATGAGTGTCAGAAAACCCACCCTAGCTCAGTTCTGCACACAAGCATGACAGCGATTTGAAAAACACAACAAGCCCGTATCAAATGATGTTCCAAAGGTTGTGTGACAGGCATTTTGTAAGAAAGCTCTCTTCTGCCTTGGAGCTCTGCCCTGTGTGCCCACATAAGTTCAGGGATACTTTGGCGAAGTATAGACAAGATCAGAATTTTCAAAGTGAAAAACTGGAAGTTTCCTTTGTTTTCAGCTGCTAGAGATGGATTTGTGGGTGTCTGAAAAATATATAGCAGTGTTGGTGTTAGAGTGTTTCTTGTGCAAGTTGTTCTCCTAAACTTTCTATGACTGAGGTGGTAAGTTGAGCAGTTACAGTAAATAGAGTTATATTTTGATTGGTATGAAACTTTTTGTTTCTTCTTGATGTCTAATTAGCATAGCTCTGAATGTCAAATATTTACCCGCTTTACCCAGTGTTGTGTTCACTTCAGTGGGACTCCATCTGGCTCTGCCTTCCTTGAAGCTTGTTCTTCTACGAAGGAGCTTGCCCATACTCAGTGCTGGTGCTGGATCCTGGTTGTTTCCCATAAGATCTCTTGAACTGGGAGGGAGCTCTACCCTCCAGCAAATCTGGGTGGAAGTATTGCTTGAGCAAACTAGCAGATAAGCCAGTCTGTCTCCTTTTGCTTTGTGAGTATAACTCTGAAGTGCAGGCTGAGAAATGTCATACCAGCTCCGTACTAAGAGCTGTCAATTGCTTGTGAGGAGTACATATTTGTCAAATGAAGCCATAATATGCCTGTAGACTACCAGCAATGTATTTCCTTGGCACAACATCTCCCATAACAAAAATGATAACGGAATGTGGTGTGGAAGCATTTGTACTCTTGGAGACTTCAGTAGCAACTGTATTACAGACTTGAATAGAAGCATGGGGCAGTCCTTTGTTTGTGACTTCATCTTGAGTTATAATGCAACCTATAATCCTTCAGCTAGACAGTTATGCTCAGTGCTTATCCTTGGGCCAAAATTTCAGACTGTTCTTCTGCCTCTTATCTGGGATGCATTGATAGTGTAAAAAACCTTGTATTTCTTAGTATGCTTGCTGCATTATGGTGCTCACCCATTCTAGTTTCATAAATGCATCTTCTGCATCTAATGTGTATTTTGTGTATCCCATAGCCTGAGTGAAGTGGGGGAAGCAATCAAGCAGTGGAAAAACTGTGGAGTATCGGATCAATTTACTGCTTTTTGCATTGTGGTAATTTATTTTTAGTTTGCTATCTTCAAAGACAGCCTCTTTCTCTGCAAAATAATGTGGATAAGAATGAACTTCTGACTGAAAATATCAGCATAACTGATTTTCCATATGGATTTCTGCTTTCAGATATTGGAAATTTGACTGAACTCTATATCATGCATTGGAGAAGGTAACAATTCTTTAATACTAATTTTGATTTATAACATCATTGCATTAAATATCAAAATCATTGCATTGTTTGTTCCTTACACTAAGGAATCTGCTCCTTAGTTTCTCAGTACACTGAGAGTGGGTTTTGTTTGCCTTTTTTCAAAGACTATGTCAGAAGTCTGCATGTAAGTTCTCATGGTGAATATACTGTGTTTGTGCAGTTCTGCACTGGGCGGTTTATAGAAAACATAGAACAGCTTGCCCTCAGAAAATGCATCATTGTTTAAAAGAATGTATATAACTTAAAGAATTAATGTTTTATAAAAGGATATTGATGTTGTTATCAATAGTGAGGCATTTTGTTTGTTAGGCTCTTTATTTTTCCTGTCAAGAGGTTTTCAGAATTCATGTTTAATCATTGAATAATTGACTCCACAGTTGAATTAGCCAAACAAAACTGTGGCACTTCTGAAACTCAAATAGTATCTTAGCTTGGATGTCCAAAGGAATCGGTGTTGTTGTTTGAGAGGTGGTTTTGACTGATATAACCTGAAATTCTTATGTCTTGTTTTCGTACGCTTTTTTTTTGCTGTTGGGTGGTTTGGTTTTTTTGGTGTGTTTCTTTTGGGGGTTGTTTTTGTACTATGTTGCTTTTGCCCTACCTTGGCTTGGCTTGGCTTCCATATAACCAAGCTCCATGGATAAAATTGCTGGCAGAGACCAACATGCTTTTAAATGTGAATCATATTATGTTATCTCCAAAGGAGAAGAAAACCTTTTCAGAGCTTACAGTGCAATATCTAAAAAAATATAGTCTTCCTTGTTAGTTTTAGACATTATTGCCCTATCTGGTCAGGGAGATTACTGACGCTTTCTGACCAGAATTTTGAATTTCTTAATTCTTCTTTTGCTTGGAGTAATTCAGAAGTTTCTCCTTAGTCCTGGGTGGTGTTTAAAATGAAAACAGAATTACTGCTGTAGATCAAACAAACTATTCTCATTCAGCTTAGCCTTTCTGAAGTTTGCAAAGCTATCTTTGTGTGAGGTTTTTCAGAGGCAGTATGATAAATTTTGTGATGTATCACTTTGTAGTGGTCTGAAAAGAAAAGCTTATTTCTTAATATGAAAGATAACTTTGAATAATGGACTCTTCATCCCTTTGGACAGTACTCCTAAATTAGCCTCAAAGCACTTTCTGAGGTGAAATCTCATTTTCAGGTTCCCCATAGTAAAAAGGAGATATGGATACCCATTTCATTTGGAAAGTGTTTTCAGTCTGCTGATGAAAAGTACTTCTGAAGGGTTAGGCAACCTTGATTAATTGAACCTGAATAAGAAGTGCAGGATCAAATCTCAGGATATTATTTTTAGGCTGCAGGTTTGTATTCTGCATTCCCGGAAATCCTTAAACACCAGTTTGATAACAAGTGTGAGGGACTTTGAGTAGACAGCTATATGCATACTCATAATGGCTTGCAAATGCTGACACCACTATAGGCAGAAGAATGGAAATTGCTTTCTGTTTACAAAACAGCATAACTATCTGGTAAACACTTCTCATTAGCAAGAATGTGATCAGAATTTGTGTTAAATGCCTCAATTCTGTGATATAACCCATGTGGTGCTTGTAGCAAAGTGGTATTTAGAAAAAACTAAGTGTGGATAAGCAGTCATATTCACTAAATACTTAAAAGTTCAGTGGTGGGATGTGTAAAATTTAGGCCTCATAACAGCACCAGAAGCCAGAATCCTGTTCTTGTGGTGTATGGCAGATGTGTGTGTGTGTGTGTTTATGGAAAGCGCACTTTTCAGGGAAGTGAGGGGTCACACGTTATACTTTAAAGAGGAGCACTTATGGGTACTGCAAATTCTAGGTATATACATATTTCAGCACTATGGGAGGGAAGGATTTATTAAGCACATTACTAAGCAGCATGTGATCCTTCCTAAGCCATAAGCAAGGCATAAAGGAAGCAGAATTCAGGGCTTTGCTTCTGGTCTGATGAAAAGAAACTAGCTGTTGTTTATCTAAATGACTCAGTAACTACAGATTTAAAAGGAAATATTTGTGCATTGCAATAGTATAATTATAAAATTCTACTTTATTACCTGTCAAGCTAATTAAAACAGCTATAGGCTAGGTTAGCAGTTATCTTAGCTTGCAGCATCTGTGCATTGTAGTCAACAGCCAGGCTTACAGTGTAATTTTAAGTATAAATATTATCAGCAGAGACAGTGTGCAGTTGCAAAGAAGAAAAGTCCTTGCCTATGTAGGAATACTGAGTGTGCTGGGTAGTAGCTTTAGGAAAGGAAATTACAATGAATATGTTTTCTGCCATACAGTCTGAATAAGAGTTAATTGCAGCATGGTTTGAAGCTTTAGGGCCTTTCTTGCTCCACTAGCATCCAGTACCTAAGTGGTAGCTTCCTGTTTGCTTGATGTATGAATGTTTGTGTCTTTAGCTGTCGGCTGCTTGAATCTGGAGAACTGCCACTCATTCCAGGTGGAAATGTGCTCAGTTGGAAGTGTGTGGGTCAGTGTGTAAGAGGATTACTTAGATATGGGCTTGCTGCAAGTAACTTTTAGATCACTTCTTCAAAGACAGGAGTTGCCTCTGATCTCCTGGTATCCCCCTACTTCTCAAAATCCATACAGAATAACGGTCCTCCTTCCCAGGCTATTTATTGCCAGCTGTGTCTACCACCATGTCCTCTTACTTTTTCCCTAATTCTCCTCTGAAGATTTGTTATGTCCTTTTCTCCTTTATTATCTCCAGGTTTCTTCCCATCCTGGTTCCTTTCTCTCCCTCCTCACTTTTTGTGCCTCTTTTCCAGCCCTCTCCTTGAATACTTCCTTCTCCTATGTTAGTTGGGGTTCTCATGCCACCAGTGCTCCCCTCTCCATGGAAACCCCAAACAATTTAAACTGAATCAATTGTTCTATAGTCATTTGAAAAACTGAATTAGCAAAATTGCCATATTATGGTATGGTTATTATTTTATGGTTATACGGTATGGTATAGTCAATTATTCATATGCCATATGGTGGGTTTAGGTGGAGTCTTTTAAAAAAAGCATGAGCTGATTCTGCTCTCCTTGAAGGTGCACCTCAGAGGCAGCTTGCTAATTTTACAGCAGAATGAAATGACAATTTTGATATATATAACTTGGATTATAATGAATTGTTGAAAGGGGAAGCATTTTGGTTGAGATTTTTTTCCTCATGTAATAGTAATATTTATGATGGAGTACTCAGGACTTGACTCTCTTCATCATAAGAACATGATGAATACAAAAGCACCAATCAGGTTCTTGAACAAAACTTACAATGAAGCTATGTTAAATGTCCTGGGCACCTGTCTGGACCTCTCCCATGCAAGCAGGTTTTGAAGATGAGCTGTTACCTGATGTGACTCATTCCAGTGACAGCTTTCTCTTGCAAATGTGCAAAACTTTCAAGCTGTATTGTCTTCCAAAATGTGTTATCTGTGCTCCCTGAGTGGGTACATGGAGCTGAAAGTAAGAGCAGTGCATGTCTGGAAAGGCAGTGATGCCATTACTCACTAAATCTAATGCAAAAAATATTTCTGCATGAAGAAAATCTACCCTTCTGCACTTGTTTCATATTGCAAAGAGATTATTGTGGCCTTACAAGAAGGTTAAGACGTCATGAAGTTTAATATACTCTGAAAATAGTCTTGTTAAAGGCACTGTTGCTTGTGACTGATGATGCAGGTTATGATGTTAGTTCTAAATCTTGGTTTGGGTGTGTGCAAATTGCTATTTTCCAGCCTTTTCAAGTTTGCTAACTTTATCTTATAGTGCAGCACATATTTAAGGGTTGCATACTGCATTAGCCTTTGATTAAGGGGAAAGTAACTTTGATGATAAAATGCCACTCAAAGTGGTTCTGTAGACTAGCTTGAAATAATTTATTGGTCATTTTTCATGACTGAGAGCATATTTTGGATATGAGGGTCACCCTTTGAAGATTAATTTTCTGAGATAAGCAGCTAATGGCTGTTGGATGATTATGGTCAAAAGCAATTATTATGGTATGCTGTTCATTACTGCAATAAAGTGTCACTAAACTTAGTAAGTTTTGAGCCATTGCTGAAGTAGTGAGGTCAAGATGCATCAGCCTTGACTCAAAGGCATTACTGAGTATTAGGATTCCTGATACTTCACTGCCAGTTTCTTTTGCCTGTTTTGTCTTTTTTTTCTATTAACTGAACTTTCTGCACCCTTTGGGTGAAGGTGTCAGCTGGCAGTTTTATTGGAGTCTCCTGTAAATAGCAGAGTAAACATGTCTTTTCCTGATATTATGAAGAGCATTTCACAGCTGCCTTATGTTTATAGGTGGGTGTCACTGGCTGCTTCTAACCCTCTGGGCTTGAGATTTCCTTTCTTCCGTCTCCTAGTTTTTCAATTTCTGCAGCACTGAGGTCAGGTGAGCTTAAAGGTGTAGAAGAACCGTATATTGTGAGAACTCCTGAGCTGTGAACAGATGGAGCCTTCTCATGGATGTAGAAGTGGTAGAGTCTGAAAGCAAAAGGAATATGTCTGAGATAAACTAGTTCTATTTAATAAAAAAGGAAGAGCATTAAACAATAAAGATATAGGTAGCTGCTGTCAGAAGCACTGCTTAAAAAGAATGAGAAACTGTCTTATGGAGGGATTAGTGTACTGAGAAATAAACTGCTGAAACACTGGAAGCAAGCAAGCAACACAGAGTCTAGAGGCTCTGCAAAAAATAAAATGGCTCCTGTAATTCAATTAAAATCACAGTAGGATTTGCCATTTGAAATGCTACATCTGTCATCCTGTATCTCCTGGTGCTGGTGCCTCAAGGGGTACTTAAGTGAGTGTAGAGCTCCTGCAAAAATGCTGGAGTGACAGTTCTAGAAAGACACAATTCTCCTTTTACTTATAGAAAGATGAATTTTCCCTGGCACACTTACTGAGTTTGGACTGCTGCTTGGTCTTCATGCATTTGGCACTTTTTAATAGATTGTTAATCTGAACTGAGAGTTGTAGTTTGTCCTACAAACTGGAAGCAGAACACCATATGCTTTCTTGCAGGTAAATAATCAATTGTCAACAAGATAATGTTGAGGATACCTAAATTCAGTGGAACTTTTTTAGCATTTTAAAAGTATTGTTGATATAGGCTGGACTTCTAAAAAGCAACATTTTACCCCTTTCAGAATTTCTTTTTAGGAAGCAGTTTAAGCTAGAACAGTTGCTCACTTTGCTAAAACACGTGGCTTTAAAAGACTCCCTGCAGTATCTTTGCCAGCTTGAGTTATTTGAAAAAGCATATCATCCTTCTAGAAATTGAAGAACTATAAATTCATCCTCTAGTCTTACAGTGAAAAGTAAATTTCAGACTCTCCCTGTCACTATATTCAATGTTTCATAGTTAACCAAGGCAAAAGGTGTTGATAACGTTTTCAGAGAGAGAATTTCTTCTGCTCAAGCATATTGATCAGAATATGGCATCAAAATGAACAAGCATTTCCTCAGGTGTGGAAGTGTCCTGGTTTTGGCAGCATTAATTTTCTTTCTAGTAGCTGGTAGTTTGGATTTAGTGTGAGAATAACATTGATAACATACTGATGTTTTCAGTTGTTGCTAAGCAGTGCTGATACTAAGTCAAGGACTTTTCAGCTTCTTATGCCCTGCCAGCAGGGAGGCTGAGGGTCATTTGAAGCTATGTGGGGACACAGCTGGGACAGCTGACCCCAGCTGACCCAAGGCCTATTTCATACCATAGGGTACCATCTGATCATATAAACTGGAGGGAAAGCTGGCTGGGGGCTGCTGCTTGAGGCCAGGTTTGGCATTGGTCAACAAGTAGTGAACAATTGCGTTGTGCATCCCTTGTTTTGTATATTCCAATTCTGTTATTATTCCTTCTCTGTCCCATTAAACTGTCTTTATCTCAACCCACAAGTTTGAGTCTTCCAATTCTCTCACACATCCTTCTGGGGGGGAGTGAACTGGCAGTTTTGTGGTGCTTGGTTGCTGACTGGAGTTAAGCCATGACAGGAAAACACAGAAGTCTCAAACCAGGGAAATGCCCTGTGTGATGTGGCAAAGTTAAAAGCAGGATCCTTGGGATTTTTGTAATTGTATTCAAAATTATTCTCTTGGGCTTTAATATGAGAGAGAGAGCAGTTGGAGGCAGCCAACCTGAAGGTACGTGGCACAAAAGAACAAAAGTTGTTTCCTGAGAAGGTAAACCACAACTTTAGCAGGGTGACTGTAGTGAGCCTTCCTTCCCAAAGTGTAGCACAATGACAGCACATGTAACAAGAATTAGATAGGTTTACAGAAAGGAAATCTGAAATCAAGCATGCTCGGCTTTAGAATCATGTGTCTGGGGGCTTGCAAGCCAAAGCTTGGCTGTGAGGTCATACCTGCCTACTTTCAACTGCTTCAGCTGTGGACCTTTAGGATTTGGGAGCTGCAAATCAAATTTTTGACTATCCAGATAATTAAAAGTAGTGCTTCTGACATGTGGGGGCTGAGTGACAAGGGACTTGTGTCATGAGTGACACCTATGGCACAAGTTGGAAAATGCCTGAAACACCAATAAAAGGAGCTCTGTCCTCAAGTGAAAGAGAAGAAACCAAGTTTGAAATGAGTATCAATTTTAGTCAGATTGAATTGCACCAATTTTACTTGCTTTTCTGTAAGTAGAAAGGTAAGCATTCCTACACATAGAACACAAGGTACAACAATGGTTTTGACTGTTACTAAAATGGCTTCTTTGCTATCAAACCTTGTATGAATCATATGGAATGCCTTGCATATGCCCTTAGCGATTTTCAATAGTATCAATTAACATTTAGGAAATTAATTTCAGACTACTGGAATATTAAACATTTACTTTAGAAATGTAAATGAGGTGTACCAACTTGGCATATCGTGTGCCCCTTAACCCAAATATTCATAAGGCAGAAAAAGCTGAAGTCAGGAAATATGAGGTGTGTTTTGATCTTGAAATGATGAAATATTTAATTATTGTTGCCAGTTTTGATACTGCACTGGTGTACTAGAGTTCTTTGCTCAGATTTATGGTGCAAATTTTAAAGTCTATTTTGAATTTTGATTCTTCATTTCTTTTACTTAAGAGCACAGTTGCAGTTAATACTTACTGGGAAGGAAAATAACATCTTTTTGCTTAATTCGTTGAACCTGATCTTTGTACCTCCTTACGCCATTTTAGGAAGATCATCTTTGCCCCCTTACTTGGAAACAAGCTCTTTTGTTTAAATTTCTCTTCCGTAATGATAAAACTTCCTGTATAACTTGTTGCAAGTTTTGCTTTTTTAGAGTAGTTGAGTTTAGAAAGGATCTGTATAGAAGCTGTAGTGCAACTGCCCTGCTCAGTCTTCCAATAAAATGTTATTTCATTACTTATTGAGTGGCAGCTGTCCTCAATACACCATGTGGCATAAAGAAGCATTCAGAATATGACTAATTTTTTGTCTTTAGTATGTAATTCCTTCTGGTCTTTTTTCTTTACTTTGCAACTTTTAAATGCTTTAGAAATTGCTGCTTTAGTCTCACAGCCACGTAAAACAACTCCTTTCCATCAATTCTTTCCTGTAACACTCTTACTATTAGGTCTGTATTTTCCTTTGTACTTTTGACTGATTACCACTTATGAGCATGACACAGTGTATGTTAGTTGCTGATTACTGTAATGTACTTATTTCAGTAGCTTAACTGCTCAATATTAGCCTTTCCTGGATATGGAGCTGTGCAGGTAGTAAACTGTATTTCACATACTACTAAAGTTAATGGGAATTTGTATCAACCCTACTTCAAAGTAGTTCAAATATTTCATATTTCCTTTTTTCCCTGTTAATCTTTGTTCCTCTCATTCCACAAGAATTATCACAATTCTACTGTATCACCTGCTTTGATACATGAGATGTTATCTTCAGCACAGTCCTTGAAGTCTTCTCTTCTTCCACAGGAATCAGAAGGAAAAAAACTGTTTTCATGCTGAACATTTTCTTGTTTTTCTGTTTAGGTTTTGCCACAGTCTGTTTGTCCTAGAATTAAAACACCCCTTTAGAGGCTGATGATTACAGCTGCTTCTCTTTTCCCCCTGCAAAATGTCACTATAGCATCTTTTTCACTTTTTCTTGACTTCTTTCAAAAGATATGCAGTAGGCTGTGCATTAGGTTATGCCACTTGAATATGAGCTTTAGCCTTCACCACTGGCAATCTCATAGTAGTAATTCTTTTTCATATTGCTACAAGAATGTATTGTTCATAATTTCTTTTTATAAATAAAGATTTATACTTTCTGATGTCTAGCATTCAAGCATTCTCAGTGGCTTGCATGCTCTTGGAACTAGCTCACGTCTGTTCTGACTCAGCACAGCATTGCTCTGAGATCAGTAAATGTATTTCTTGTTCCCACCAACACATATGAATATCCATCCTAGTTGACTCTGTTATTGTTTTTGCCTTATCATTGACTTCTGTTGTATTTCATTGTATACCATTTTATAGCCAGCTACAGGACAAGGGAGATTGGTTTTAACTGAGGAGATTTAGATTAAGTATTACGAAGAAGCTCTTCCCTGTGAAGGGTGGTAAGGCACAGACACAGGTTGCCTGGAGAGGCTGTGGCTGCCCCATCCCTGGAAGTGTTCAAGGTCAGGTTGGACAGGGCTCTGAGCAACCTGGTCCAATGGAAGGTGTCCCTGCTCATGGCAGGGGGTTGGAGCTGGGTGAGCTTTAAGGTCTCATCCAAACAAAACCATTCAGTGATATAGTTGCCACTTAATCAGCACACATGCTGGGTATGAATGTACTTAAATGCAGGCCCTGAAGTCAGTTGCTCATACAGAGAGGATCCTGGACTATATGTGTGGTAGTGTGTACTAAAGCAGAAGGGCAATTGCCTATGAAGGGTTTTTATCTATGACTCATGTAGTACCAATGGGTGTTGCCTTATTAAAATTAATCTGCTGGTTTTCACAATTAATTGCATTGGAGTGAACTCTATTTTTCAGCAAGGTGTAAAGGATCTTTTTTGTGAGGACTTCTGCCCATATTTGCCTTCTCAGAAACATGGACCTCAGCTTGCTTTTCCAGAGTCTGCAGCAGCTCAAAGTCGTTGCGCAGCATTCCAAATAGCTTCAGACAAGGGATGCGCTATTTCTTTCTCCAGTAGTGTTGTTCAGATCTGGAATTTGTTTTGGTTTTCAGACAGCTGTAGATCTAGGTTAAGTCTGGGCATCCCCATTTTTTTGCTATCTCTTTGTTACTGTCAGAACTCATTATGTACATTTGCTAGACAATACATGCAGCATGTGTGCTAAGTAACTGTTTTTTGCACAGTGACTTTCCCAAGGAGATGCTGTCATCTCTGTTGCATTTTCACTTCTTTGTCATTAGTGGTTTCTGCTCTTACTGCAAGTCATACATCACATTGCTTTGCTTTACGTGAGTTTGGTTCTGTTCAGGGGTATGCAGCTCATATGCTCTTGCAGGTTTGGGTTTGCTTTTTATCCTTTGAGACCTTTTTTCCCATCTTATTCCCTGTGTTTACCAACTGCATTTTAATGGTACATTTCAAGTATTTTTATAACCACTTAGACTGTGTTTTCAACTCAGTTGTATGAAGTTCACTTTCTGTAGTAATACACAAAGTGATTGCAGTCTTTTTGTTCTTCTACAGCCCACAGAAGAAAAAATCATCAGTTTCCAGATGACTTTCATTTTCCTTCCTAAGCCATTTTAATGTAATTCTGCATTCCAATGCTCTCTTAGTACTAAAGCTCTATGCTGTTGTGTATTTTTAACTAATGATGTGTCACTGTACCAGCTTGGATTCTCTTGTATGTATTCTGTAAACAACTAAAGTCCCTTTTAAGGCGGAGGAGGAGGAAAAGAAACAGTGCCAAAGAATTACAAGTTGTGTTCGTCTTCATGCAAGCAAAACAGACTGGCCTAGGACCAAATTAATTAAATGTTCCATTTAGTGGAAGATGTCAGTTTGGAATAGATAATGCTTTCCATCTGAAGTGCTTTGCTGGTAGAGAATAACGTCTCTGTGTGAGCAAGCGGCTTCTGAATGTTACACAAATGTCAAAGCTCTTGGAAGTTTTAGGGCTGAGACTTTGCTGGTGAATTTTATCTCCCAGCAGGTTTTGCGACTCCAACTCTTCCATTAAGAGGGGCAGCCTCAGCAGAGTGCTTAGGGGGTTACAGGAGCCATAAGCGCCAAAGCATCATGGAATCAAAGGCAACTCAGTTATTCTTGTTAGTGGATTGCAGTCCCAGGCCCACGAGGAACTGTGTGAGTTTAGTGAACAAGAGTAGCTCTTATGTTTATATTTAATGAACTGGTAATTGCGACATACAATGAGGAGAGAAGAGTAAACTTCTGGAATTAAGTTTGAGAAAGGATTTTGGGGAAAATGACTTCTGCAAAGAAAAACAATGCATTGACAAGAAGACTTTTTTCTTAGCCAAGTTGAGGGGGGTGGGGTGGGGGGGAAGGAG
>JAOEHY010008308.1:0-17414 GCA_025447955.1 Psilopsiagon aurifrons | reverse complement strand
TCCCTGCAGTGCTCAAGGCCAGGTTGGACACAGGGGCTTGGAGCAACTGCTCCAGTGGAAGGTGTCCCTGCCTGTGGCAGTGGTTGGAACTGGACGGGCTTTAAGGTCCCTTCCAGCTCAAACCACGCTGGGATTCCATATGGTGATTTAGATGGCTGCATTGCAGCTGGTGATCATGTCTTTAAGACACCCCATGAAGAGGAAAGTAAAGAAGTTGAACAGGAAGAGTAATAACCTAGTTATACTAACGTCACGAAACTCGATGGGGAGAACCGTGTTTCTGTAAAGGCTGTGAAGGAGCTACCCATTCCTTGGGCAGTGGCACTAGGTGCCATAACAGCACTGCCTTTGGAGTAGAGGTAGTTGGTGTTGACCCGTAACCCAAGATTCCAACTCCAATTTGCAGCTTCCCCTGAGCATCCCTCTTTGAGAGCACAGTCTTGCACCTGTGAGCTTGTCATCTTTGTACTTTGTGTGCCACTTCTCTGCTTGTCCTGGAGGAAATCACCCGGGTCTCACTAATCCTTTGAGAACGAGCCTCTTGTCAAACCCCATCGTTACCTACGGATGTTGCGAAACAAGGTTGTTCTCAAGATGTATATTGCCACATATTGTTGCAGAGCTTAGTCATCAAGTTCTTTGCGTGGTAATTTGTTAAATAACTGTTTAAAACTATTCACTGACAAATGTATCTTGGCTATGTAGAAACTCTACAACAGCCAACACATCTGGGCTATTTAAATGAGGAGAGAATCTCCCATGTCCTCTGTGTATAACTCCTGTTATCTTCAGGATTACAATTTCCCCATTGACACAGAGGGTGAATCCAGAGCTCCTACAGCACAACCCTAACATGTTTGCTGCAAACACACATCCCTTGTTAACTCTTATTTACATAAAACATGCTGACACCACTTTGGGGAGATTGAGTAGGATGCTTTTCAGCTGTAGAAATTTGCACACGAGATGGAAGAAGTTTCGATTAAAAAAACAAAGGGGGGTAGCTGGATGTTTCTTTCCGCTTATTCCCAAGTGTCAGAATCAAAGCAGCATTTCTGCAGGCATTTTGCCCATTTTCTTCTTTTTTGCTCCTCTTGTCGTTTGGATTTTCTTCCCTCAAGGTTGGGATTTGTTGTTGTTTTCTCTTAATGGAGGAATTCAAACTCTTAATGGGATAAATACACGTAAAAATGCCTTGTTGAAAGAAATGAGCGTAATATTACTGGGTTTAGGTTCCTGTTTGGTTTTAGTAGTGTTTGTAAGTTTATTCTTTTATTTATAGGCATAGAATCATAGAATGGTTTGGGTTGGAAAGGACCTTGAGATTATCTAGTTCCAAGCCCTAATAGGCAGTGGTGAACTGGAGACACTCAGTGGGAGACCTGTGAGACTTCACCCGTAACATCTTCCTGCTGTAATAACACTAATGAAAGAGATTGCAGCAATAGTGTCTGTTTTACTTCTCCAATTTTTCTACCTTGTAAGTGTTCTAATACGGAGCCATTTCTGTGCTCACATTTTTGTCTGCGGTTGCTTAGTTTATTTTTAAGCTGTATTTCAAAAGCCTTCAGTTGAGGAGGAGAACTCTGACTTCCCTCATCCATGTTGAAATAGCTTCTTAAAAGCTTAAAATAGAATCTTATCCTTTTTTCCATGCAGTAAGAAGACACGTTCCCTTTCTCATTCCTTTGTTTTTATTTGCTCTATTTGGATGCTTGTGCTTCTGGCCACTCAGAAACTGGAGTAAAATCTGGTTTTAGAAACTAGAGCAGAATCTTCATACTAAACTTGATCTCGTGCAGATTCAGAGCCTCCTTTAGGGGGGATGTGAGGGAAGGAAGCTGGAATTAAGGAGGGTTAGAACCAATGTAACTTCAAGGATGCGTATTCTAAAAAGCCTCTGTGGATTTGCTGCTGCCTGGATTAGAAGACCCTTTAATTTGCTTTTAATTAAAGTGATTTTCATTTATTCTGTGCCTTCTTCAAAGGTCCCAAGGCACATCGCAAACTTGTGATTATATATGTGAAATGCAAAATCCATATTCATGCGATGCTGAGCTTCTGCGATGAAGATAAGGATGAAAAAGAGTTTTACTCTCCTTTTTCTGTCAGTATATTTAGAACTCCAATTTGCCTTTATGGAATTTCAAGCACTGTGGTTGTACGTAGTTGTAACTCAATGAGACTGCAATCCAAAGTGTAAACATTGACCTTCCATAAAAACCTTATGTGAATATTATATTTAGATAGCCAAAGCTTTATTTTTGTGAGTACTTTAAGTTGTAGGAAGAAATCATGTAAATACCTTGATTTCTTGTAGAAAAGGAAACGCGCCTACTGCAGGAAAGCGCAAACCAAAATGCCATCAAAATGATACGTTTAAATGGAAACTGTTGCCTAACTCATAAGTACAGTTAGGTTGTGTTGATCTTCTTTTAAATATTTGATCTTAATACAACATAAATATTTCTAAAGAAAAACCTTGCCTAAAAATGAATGTGCTACTCTGCGTTTTTCTCATGCGCTGCGCCATAACTACTAAGGCACAAAAGAAAGAGACTCATCAACTGGGAAATATCTGTATTTTATATGACTTTTGTGATTTCTTTCTTTTGGGATATTTGCTGTGGAACTAAGCCCAGTGATCAGCATGGGAACTTGGAGAAGTCCAAGGTGTAGTGTGGATAATGGAGTCTCGGGGATGACTTTGATGCTAAGGTGATGGTGGTGGAGCTCGCGGTGGGACAGCGAAGCAGCAGAAGGGGAGGCTGAAAGGAGCGAGGATGCGCACATACTTAATTTTTCCAGACTGGAAGAATTGCTTTTACGTTGCTCTTTGTTTTGGAAGAAGCATGAAGTGCAGTGGCAGAGATGCTAAGATTTGAAGTCTTCTCATGCTTATGAATTTAGATAGCTCTGAATTAATGTTGGCACTTTTCTGTAACCTCCCAAGGTCTGCTGGAGGCAAAAGTTCTCTGTGTACTCGTGCACAATGTGGGCAGTTGTATATATTCAGTAATGGTACCATGACTTTTTAATATGCAGTAATTAAAGGGGGAAAACAGAACTTTAAAGTCCTTAAAAACCAATTTAGACATTTATTTCATAATAAAATTGTGTCTTCTTCCGCCAAAGAAGAAAGCCTGAAACTTCTGCTGCTTTATAGAGAGCCAGGAATGTCACTGTTCGAGTTGGGGTAAGCAAAATGCCATTTTTGACATTACACTGTTGTTTGAGGATATGACACCAGAATTGTGAGCAGCGTGTTCTCTTATAATGCTGGTTTTGTTTTCTGAGTGAATGCAGCAGTGTTGGCTTCCATGGAGGGGTTGTTCATGAGTTCACAGAACTTGCTCCAGATTGGGGAGGAGGGTGGATGGCTGTGCTCAGCAGTTTGACTGGTATTTTGGGGGATTAACTTTTGAAAGGCTGAAATCTGTGTGTGGATAACTAACGTACAATTTAAACCAAAACCCTGATGTAGTTATCTACAGCAGCCTGTTGGCAGTCACCAGTTGGAGGTGTTCAAGTAGGGTACAATCAGTGCTGGCGGGCACTGTGATTGAGTAGCAAGAACTGAGTGATCCCAGTGCAAGGGATAACTGACTTGCAGGATTTCCCTCCCGAACACTTGAATGATTCAATTTGAGGCTTATGGGTGGGTTTTTCATCTGTTTCTGTTCCACCATTATGTCCCAAGTCTGTTCCCCATCTCTTGCACTGCGGTCGTAGAATCATAGACTAGTAGTATGGGTTGGAAGGGACCTTCATAGGTTGTCTAGTCCAACTCCCTACATCATGTAATCAAAACCATAAAGTCTAGGTATTAATTTCTGGCATAACTGGTCAATAAAGGTGACTGAACATGTAAAGGGGCTGGTATTTGGGGAAGCATTAGTTCAACACTTTGTAAGGCAAAGTGTCTCCTAAGGGCCAGTGCCTCCTTCTCCCTTCTATGTTGTCTTCTGTCCTCTGGTTTATGGTGGCAGCGGATTTATGGATGAGTCATTCTTCAGACCTGCAGTGGCTTGTTTCCAGTGGCAAGTTGCTTCCAGACTTTGGCCCAAGAGTCCATGGATTTCTGTTTTCTGGAGACACATCTGGCAGTAGGAGAACGGTATTTTAAGTGCAAATGACAGTTGCAGAGTAATGCTGAGAAGACCTTTCATTTCTTTCTTCTTGTTTGAAGTTGGTTCCTACCTTGAGTAAGATGTTTGAATTGGAAGGATGGTTATAACCATCTTAGGAAATCACTGTGTTCTCTTGCTCTGTAAATAGGTTATAATAAATGGCTGGTTTAAGGTTGTGTTCATCTGAGACCAAGGAAATGCTGCTGCAGGGTGGTTTCTTGTGAAATTTAGGCTGTTCAGATGATGGACTGAGTGGCAGCTATCCATATACAGCTTTAGGAAGGACGGGTTTATGCATCTGTGGTGAGAACCATTGCAGTTGTGTATTTTAAATGTCTTTGCAAGCCATCTGTATTGCATCTACTGTGCTTCATTGTTTTATTTAGGCACAGATGTTACAAAAAAGACTGGATGGAGTTATGTGAAACTCCAGTGCAAATTGTTATCCTCTTTGAAATGAGGATGTCATTGTCTTGTTTTTGTTCTGGGGAGGTTTGATGAAATGGGCTTTCTAGAGGAACACCAAATACTACAGTTTGCAGCTGAGTGTGATCCCAGATGCTTTGTGAGAACTCACTGCTCTCCATCCCTTTAGTAGCACTACCACCATGTGGCATCGGCGTGAATTAGGATCCCCAGGAAAATGGCATGTTTGCTGTGTGTCACTGCCCTTGGGAGGATGTAAAGTACCGTCACGTAGGAAATTCAACTGAAGAGACGTAGCCTGCTGTCCTCATACGCTGCTTCAGGAGAAAAAGGTGTAGAAATGTGCCTGGAAATCATGTAGGCTCAATGCACAGCCTCGTAGGCTTCCCACAAAGCAGCGTTCACTGCTCTTTAGGCAGTGCTTTGTCTTTTGAAGGCAAGGAGAAGGTATATGATATTCCTGAGATAACCCATGTAACTGCTCAGGGGTTTGGCTGGGTTTGTTCTGATGTGGCTTCACCTCTGCTATGATGAGGAGTTCATCTGTGAATTTATCTAAATCTAGAGAGACAGTAAATGCTTCAGAGTTGTTGTTATCTTGTCCATTCACGAAAGGAAGTGCATTAATGAGCGCAGGGTAAAAGTCATTTTCATAATTACTGTTCTGAAATAAATCTGTGAAATACTCGTGACTTTGCTTGACTGTCCCTGGAAAACCTAATCTGAGGCCTGGCTGTCCACAGAAGATGGGACCAGGGGGTCTCCAGAGCTTCTTGCCCACCTCAGCTTTCCTATCATCTATTGTGAAATCACTTGGCATGGACTTTCAACCTTTCAGTAGATGCAGTTAATTAATTTCAGATAGAAAAGGGTGCTTAAAATTAGCCTTTGGGGGGGTACATGTAAACTGGTTTGAAGCATTTTTTGGAGGATGGTGAGGTGGTGTGTGCAGACCCTTTTAACACATGCATTAATGCAGGGTATCCAGGATATTAGAAATAAATGGAGTTGCACACCCATCAGCGAGCATCCGAGTTGAGCTGTTAGTATTCCTGCTGCACTGAGGTGTAGTGATACCTGCGGGCTCCTCTGTCGCCAGTGCCTGTGGCAAATGGTCAAAACATCAGCAACTGAAGACTGCTGAACTAACTGCAGGTCTTAAAAGCGTGTTATCGTCATCAAGAAACAGGTTTTGTTTGAGACGCAGTACAGGAGTTGGATGATGGTTAGCACAGCCCTGATTCTGCATTCTGTATACATCTCAAACATCCTACCAAACATCCTTTGTACATCAGGAACATGGAAGGCATGCAAAGCCTGACCTCTGAACACAAGGGCTTTTTCCTGTTTACATTGGCCAAGGCCCTTAAAAACAATTATTTACTTTGTTTTGAAGAAGACTCCCAAATAAGTTCACATCTGTGGAAGCTTGTGGAAGGTAGATAGTGAAACTTGGCATGTCCCGCGTGTTCTTGACCTTCCAGGAGATCATTCAGGACTTTTGTGTGATACCATTATCTTATCATGGGAGACACATGCATCAAAATGAAATGACTCCTACTGGGCTCTAGCAGGGATCAAACTCTCAAATCATATTTGTCCAGTGTCTGTTCCTCATTTAATCTGAACAAGCATGAGAGTGAAAGTCTCTACACATCATTTTTCACTGGAAATCAAGATGTTCCACCATGTTTTCCCATGTAACATCTCGGCCAGTGCCCTGGGTGAAGGGATGAAGTGCACACTCAGCAGGTTGGCAGATGGCCCCAGTTTGGGAGCAGCGGTTGCTGTGCTGGAGGGAAGGGATGCTGTGCAGAGGGACATGAAAACCCCTCCTGTCACTGGCCAAAGGCAAATGCAAGGACATGAGAATGTGAAGGAGGAGCCCAGAGGAGAGGGTTTGCAGGGGGCAGACTGAACTGCAGCCTTCAGCTACCTGGAGGAAGGTTATGGACAGGACAAGTGGGAACAGCTTTAACCTGCCGGAGGGGAGGTTGAGATGAGCCCTTAGGCAGAAGCTCTTCCCTGTGAGGGTGCTGAGGCACTGGCACAGGGTGCCCAGAGAAGCTGTGGCTGCCCCATCCCTGCAGTGTTCAAGTCTTACTTATGAAGGAAGAGTTTTGCTTTATTACTGCATAATCGAGTTTCACGTTGTTTAGAGCTGCTCTCTGCAGGTTCACCCATCACTCGCTCAAAGGCACTTTAAAGAAGACATTGCCTTATCTCAGTAACACATCTTGGAAAGTCATTTAGTGAGCAAATTGCCAGATAATTGAGTTGATCTGCGGCTGAGAAAAATGCTGAACGTGAACTGTTCTTAATGCTGATATCAAAATGGTGGTTCTGTGCTATTAATTAGCATGCTGTGAGATAGGGTATTTTATTTAAGGAAGCAACTTAAGCTGCTCTGGTTTGCTTTCTGGTTTTAGTTAACGCTTTTAGTTGGTTTCCTGAAAGAATCAAAGCTCTGTGCCTATGTGTGAGAGGGAAGGCAGTTTCTAGGATGTGGGTGAATGAAAACGCAAAAGATTTTTCCACAGAGGAAATTTTGAGGAATATTTCAGGATTTTGTGCTGAAACATTTTACTCTTTGCTCTAACAGCACTCTTTTCCTAAGAGCTGTCCACCACTGACAACATGAGCTCTGCTTCTGAGCCAGTTGTTAGCAGCATGATGCCTACATTATCATAGAATCATGGAATCCCAGCCTCGTTTGTGGTGGAAGGGACCTTAAAGCTCATCCAGTCCCAACCCCTGCCACAGGCAGGGACACCTTCACTGGAGCAGCTTGCTCCAAGCCCCTGTGGCCAACCTGGCCTTTACCATGCCAGGGGTGGAACATCTTAGTCTGTCGTTGTACATCTGTGTTTCCTTCGCTGGCCTGGTCACAGAATGTGATGACTGAGCAGACAGGAGATGCGGAAGGGGAGGGAGCTTGACTCTGTTCATGAAGTTTAAACCTGTCTTGGTGGTTTGGCAGAAAAGCTTCTGTTCAGACATGGGGGGGTTCATTCCATAGCATGTTGGTGATTTAATTTGCTGTTCTCTCACAAATACACTTGCCTTTATAGTCTTTACTTGGCCTGTGAGTAGCAGCTCTCTTGGAAGACCTCATGTTTTGATTTTGTGTGGTGCTGGGTTTAGTTCTTGTTTTGAAGCAGGTTTTTGCAGAGTAGGATTGACTTAGTATTGACCTAAGCTTAGTTATCATAATGGTTGATTGTAACTAATGATTGTTGATGATTAGACCTGGCTTTCTGCTCTCCCGTATCTTTATGTAGTTATTTGTGTGACCAAAAAACATGACCAAAAAGCTATGACAGTGAAATAGGTGCAGAATCAGTTGGAGCCTGGAAATGAGTTACAATCCTATTATTTCGACTGTAGCTTTCTGTCAGCCTTTCAGCAAAGGTATGCGGTACATTGAGTGTGAAGGGAGAAGAAATGAGGATGTGATTTCTTTTAGAATTCCACTGGTGCTACTTCTGATTAGGCTGAGATAAGTTTTATGCGGCAGCTGACTTGCACTAAATTGTACATTAATGACTTTATCTGGAAGAGCAGGTCTTAATAAGCACATGGATGCCACAGAGCAGGCTTTTGTAGCTAATGCTGTGATGGGAACAGAAAGAATATGTTCCCAGACAGACTGCAGAACTGCTTGTAAATGCGGCTTGGTTCCATTGCTCTCCATCATTGCAGCATGCTCTATCTAGGATACATGTGTGTGTATGTGTGTATATACATATATGTCCCTTTCAACCACAGGACTGAACAATTCTGCTAGATGCACTCTGCTTGAAGCTATAGGAGAAAATTATCTTGATGTTATTCCTCAATGCGAAGAGGTTGGCTTGAATCTAGCAAAATCAGAGCTACCCACTGTTGGTTTTGTGGCTGCCAGAATGATTTCTTGCCAGATCAGTTTAGGTCTTCCATCTAATGATCTTCATCATCCATCTTCATCTCCATCAAGTCCTTCATGAGTCTGCCTGAGACTTCATTATCTCAAGTTGGTCTGCTGCCTTTCCGATTTTTCCACAGTGAAATTAGCAATTGCTAATCATTGCGTTCTGGAATGGTTTGTGTCGGGAGGGAGCTTAAAGCTCATCCAGTTCCAATCCCCTGCCACAGACAGGGACGCCTTCCGCTAGAGAAGGTTGCTAAGAAAAAGACCTTGTTATGTGAAACAGTCCCACAAAGTACATGAGTGAACTCTTTCTTTTCCTCTTCCCATCACCCTGCTCAGAATGAACGTGAGTTGTACCGTTAGTTGGTGTGGCTTCCCATGGAGCTATTTCTCTGCTTTTGTGTATCTTACAGGCTTCAAAAGAACTTTGCTATCTCAGAGTGTGCTTCTCACTTCTTTGAAATGCCTGTAAAAACGCAGCCTCCCAGAGCCTGCTGAGCTCTCCATACAGAACATGGTTAAAATTGCCCTGACTGGGAGATAAAAACATGGTTACTTTCTCCAGAGGTGCCCTCTACCTCGAGTAAGCTCATCTTTTTCAACATTTCTGCTCTTTTTTTTCCTCCTTGTGAGATATTTCCCTGTGTGTATGAAAAGATAAAGCAGTTGGAGATGGGATTTTGAATTCAAGCTCATACAAAGAGGTTGCAGGAACCCGCTTTGCAAGCTGGGTTGTCCCGTGGCCGGGGGAAGCAGCCGGTGTGTGAATATGCTGATGATGTGCTTGTAGGGAAAAGGGAAAATTACATTAAAACCAGATTCCTGTAACTTCCACTTCCTTATTCCCCCAATGTGATGAGACTGAGGACTCTATATGGAATATCTTATTCACCTATACCACAAGGAGATTTTCACCTTTACTTCCCAGAGTAGAAATACATGGCCACGTTCTCAGTAGCTGCTCTGTTAAGAGGGGAAAAAAGAGGTGACTTCACTTTGCAGTTTAACCAGTCATTGATCAGCCTGAACGTTTACTTTTCCAGTCACACGAGGAAAATGTTGATGTTATAATGTGGCCACAGCCTCTGAGGTTATTCCATTGAATCCCTCAGATGAACACGTATCACATGCTAAAGCCGCAAGCTAAATGTTTAGTGATCAGGATTTCCATCACCAGGGTAGGACTGTACAAACACTGAATTTATCCTATAAAATAGCTCACCCTTTGTTTTGGCTGGTATATTCTGAAAGACGAGTGTGAAGGCAGCAGCATTCAACTGATCTGAGAAAATGGATTCCATGGGGCAGCAGCGTTTGTTCTTGGGCATCTCTGCATCAGTAAGAAAGCAGGTAAATACAAGGGAAATGAAAACAAACACTTTTCATAATGCAATTTAAAGAAGAGTGCCAATATTGGTAGAAGTGTGTCTTTGGGAGCACAGAAGAGCAATACACAAGATGTGTGTCTCCTATTTTACCATGCAGGGGTATATGTGCCCAAATGGTACTGGAAGAGGAGAGCATAGCTGGGGGTGCAGGGTGGTAAGAGGGACCAGCGGAGAGAGGAGATGGGGATGGAAACAGTAGAAACACCTCTGATACTCAGGTCTTGATGGGTATTAGAAATACCCAGTGTATTCTAATAATAATAATAATAATAATAGAAATATAACCAGTGTATTTAGATTGAAGGACTGAAAATGAACCCAAATTACTTTTAGTAGGCTGAGCATTTGCTGACCTGAAATAATCTCTTCAGGAATATCAAATAAAAACTAAAGAAATTAAGGGCAGGAATATAGAACAGCAAAATAGGAATTACTTGGGTGAATAGAGTTGGAAATATAATTTGGAGGATCTCCTTCCTTAGATTCTTGGACCTATATGGTTTTTCCCCCCCATGCGTGTGACTCGTCTCTGGAGCTGATTCTATGGCTTGAGCTTAAAAGTATGGGTGTATATTTGTGCTTTGTGTGGTTGAATATACAGGGGAGTGGAAAACAGGATGATGTTCCCAGGTCCAGGAAGCACAGAGAACTGAGAAGGTATTGTAGATATTTACTGCTTTGAAAGAGTCGTTGTAGAGAAATTCACTTGTCACAATGGAATAACCCATTTCTGAAAATATAGGATGAAATAGGATGAAAATGCCAAAAACCGAAGGAAATAAAGATGTTGGTACCTATGTTTGTAAATTATACTGCTTCTGCAGTGTGGATTTTGGTCCTGCTGTTTTAATCCGGTATCATCATAAAGGGTTATTAAAAGGATATAAGGTTGACTGGTTTCATGCCATATCTTCTGAGGCTGAATGTGTCATTTAAGTAATTTTAGGGTCTTTCTGTGTCTGGCAGACTGAAATGAAGTGGTTGTGTTTCTGTAGCCTGAGGTGGTCTGAGCTCATCTGAAAGTTTTATAGTTGCCATGTTAAGAAGCTGCTGTTTAATCAGTTATATCATACTGATAGTGTAGTTTAATTGCATCAAAAGTAGTAATGGGAACATCATATGATGTATTAAAATCTGGTGTGATACTTGTAAAATTGCAGTTTTAGTGAAATCTTCTTGTCCTTTTCCATACAGAAAGAAAATTCATGGAATCATACAATGGTTTGTGTTGGAAGGGACCTTAAAGCTCATCCAGTCCCAGCCCCCTGCCATGAGCAGGGACACCTTCCACTAGAGCAGGTTGCTAACCGAAAGACCTTGTTGGGACCTCAGAATCCCTCTGTGTCCCCATAAAATCCTTTGGCAGGAGGCAGAGATCATAGAATCCTGAAAGGGTTTGTGTTGGAAAGGACCTTAAAGCTCATCCAGTCCAGCTCAAAGTTCCTGGGAACCTTACACTGCCTTGGCTCATGCTTCTCCAGGGGTGTGAAACGTGCATTTCACCCGCCCTTGCCTTCAACCCCCAAACACCCCCTGCTTATTTGATCCTTCATGTGTGATGTGAAATGAGTGACCTACACATCACGTAATCCTGTCTGAAGCACTGAGGAGTGTGTGTCTGTGCATCCTCCACATGAGTCTGGGCTACCAGCAGGTTTCCAGTAAGCAGAAACAGATGGCTCAGGCAGATGCAGAGCTCTTGCCAGCTTCCCTTTTTTCAGAGGAAGCCACAAGAAACACTGGGGAAGGGAAAACAAAAATCATCTTTTACTAAAAAATAAAGAAAGAAGAGTCTGCACTTCCAGAAAACAACCGGTTTTCCAATGGGAGAAACTTTCTGATGGATGCTTGTGCTTTGTGCCGCAAGGGAGCAAAGGGTGGGTATGTGCCTGCCAGACAGCACCAGGCTGTAGGCTCTGCCCTTGCTGTTGTGTGTGAAAATAAAGCTTGCAGGTTTGGAGCTGTGCTGTTCAAATTCTGGGTTAGTATTTCTTTGAACATACTTCTTTTCTTCCAGAATAGAAATATAATTCTCTTTGATCTTAGATCCAGAATGCAGTCCCAGGACAGAAAGTTATTCTCATGGTCAGAAGCCACATTTGACCAAGGGGTATTTTTGACCACGAAATAACTTTTGGATGATCTTAAGGTCCTTCCCAACCCTAACCAGTGTATGGAACAGGCCAGCATCTCCAAACGCGATGGTCAAATCTACAACTTCAAGTGTTTCACTCCAAGGAGGTTCCGAATGGGACCGTCCTCTGTACTTCCTACACATGTCTTAGAGACAGCTGTCAAGGGCTGGTGGGAAAACTCTGCCTTTTTTTTTATCCCTCTCCTCAAAGGAAAACGTTCCTTTATGCAAAAATCCAACTGACAGAGTGAGGAAGAGAAGGAAATGCTCCTAGATATCCTTGCAAAGTTATGTTTCACTGAGCTATAACAAAATCGGCTGTAAATGCCCCAGCAGCACTCAAAACTCGTTTGTGCTAAATATTTCTCAAGAGGATGCTGCTGTATCACTGCTATTATTATTGTACTATTAATCACACCCAGTTTTTCTTCTGTTCATTAGTAAACGTGCTCAACAGTAGCAATTCTCTTTAATACCGTGCCTTGAAAAGAATTGATAAGGATTTGAATGCTGGCTGACTGTGGGTGTTGAGTGCTTTGCTTGGGATTTAAGACGTGTGTATGTTTTATCAGCGCTAATGCCATCAGGAATTCTGGTGATCATTTTAAAGCACATTAAATAGTAAAATATCAGTTTGTTCTGCAGAAAGGCTGTCAATAAATGCACACTGTTGTTGACAGCATCCGTCATTGGAAAGCAGATATTCTTTAGGTTGTTTATTTGTAGGCAGGACAGCAACCTATAGGAAAATCAATAGCTGGATTTTCCATCAGTCGCTGCCTCCTGCCAAACTGCTGCTCCTGAATGAGAGTGCTTCAAATTAGAGGTGTTTGCACTCTTCTTTGTTAATTAATGTTGGTGATGGCTGAGCAAAAGGAAGAGGGGATTGTGTTTTAGTAGTGGATGGGACAAATGGCAAATGGAGGAGTGAGGTCTGGTGGCTGGGTTTGGGAGCGTCAGTGTTTCCTATCAGAGTGTTCTCCAGCCATCGTATGCAGGGGGTTTCACCTTCCTCTGTGTCATCTCTGCTTGTGCTTCGGGGAAGAAGCATCATCAACTCTTGATTTATTTCTCGCTGTATTTTCCCTGTTACTGTACCTCTGCCAGTTCCTCTTCCTTCCCTCTGAGTGATGCTCTCAGCCTTCCTTTATTGCTTGGAATTTACTGCTGGAAATTGTCTGCTGATGACACACTGGGTGTTTGATTGAAGTCCAGCCCCTGCCCAGCTCTTGAGAAGGACTTACAAGGACTTTATTCACGAGTAAGCAGTGGCAAACTGTAGCCTTTTGGCTACGTCTGCTAATGATGCCATAGGGAGTTCTTGTACAGGCTGTAATTTCTCTTCCAACTTCGAAACCTGACTTTAAACCTCTGATGCAACGTGATGCTCAGCCCTGGGGAGGTCCCAAAGGAGCTACCAGCCTTCCTACTGGTACCACAGTGCCCTGCTTTTTATGCTGGACTTTTCCTTCAGTGGGTCTTCCTGATTTTCCTTAAATGCACACAATTAGAGCTGTATCTCAGAAACCGGTTCGTATCCACCTGCTGCCATCCACTGCAAGTTTTTCCTTCTCTTAGTCTTGTTTCCATGTGTTGGAAGTGCATTTTTCTCTTTTCTTTCACCCACCCATTCAAACCATGTTTGAAACAAGTGAGGCAGTGGTTTACTGCACTGAGGGTCAGGCAAAAAGAGGGACTATAGCATAAGGAAGGAAGAAGTGACATTAATTGTGGAAAACAAGCACTTGAAGTTAATTGAGGTGGAAATGAATGTATGTTGTGCGCATTAGCATGGGTGCAACTGAAGGGGCTGTTTGGTAATTGCAGTGAGGGCAAGCAACTCCAAATCCAGACTACTTCAGATATTTTTAGTTATTCCTTCAGTTGTCAGCTACCACTGTTGTCTGTTCCAGGCACCGGTGGGAAAATGCAGCAGCTCTTTCTCCAGAAGGGTCACGCTGTTCTGAGGAGATGTGATTTCTTTCACATCTTTTTTTGCATGAAGGGAAAACGCAGGGGTTTGGGTTCTTAGAATTATGCTGGTGAATACTCATTCCCGTATAGATGAGCTCTTGGGCAGAAGTTTGTCCCTGTGAGGGTGCTGAGGCACTGGCACAGGGTGTCCAGAGGAGCTGTGGCTGCCCCATCCCTGCAGTGCTCAAGGCCAGGTTGGACACAGGGGCTTGGAGCACCCTGCTCTATGGAAGGTGTCTCTGGCCGTGGCAGGGGTTGGGACTGGATGAGCTTTAAGGTCCTTTCCAACACAAAACCATCCTATGATTCTATGATAAACACATGGATATTTCCTCTGATGAATTATCTTCCATCCGAACTGTAACTCTGGGCAAAACATGAAGTGGCAGCGCACCTGGAGATGTGCTTTCATCTTCTGGCAATCTGCTGGGTTTGTATTGAATTGGATAGCTACCAAAAGTCCGAGCAAACTAAACCATTCCTGGCAGTCTTCAATGAATTGCTTTAAAATGACTTGACTTAAAAACTTGGCTGTGTGAGGCCAAGTGTTATATCCAAGAACTGCCTGGTTTATGGGTGTCTGTGTGGTTCCACCTTCTCGTGTGTCTCTTAAATGCACTACCTGAAGCATTATGAGGAAAAGAATATAGTGAAATTGTATATAAAGATTGTAAAACTGTTCTTCAGCTCCTTTCTTTCTGGAAAGACATTCTGCTAGTTCTCCAGGAGTCGAGATAACTGGAGGCAGGAATATGGTGCTTTCTTGGAAATGGTGATGTTGATGTGAGTGTAGAGGGGAGTATCCAAGAGGAGGGATGCTGAGAGCATCTGCAGATAAAAGAAGAAGGGTGGGTTGACCTTCTTCCTTTTCCATCTATTGTTGGCTTGGACTGTATTTGTCTGTATCATGTTAGCAGCAGTAAAATGTGGTGGTCTGAGTTAACTTCTACAATGAACTGCTCATCAGAAGAGATTGATTCAAACACCTTTTGCATGCCACAGCTTTTTGTAGCTCCTTCAGTCTACAGGTCAATGTTAAGGTGGTGAAGACAAAATTCAGTATCTTAGCAGAAAGGCTTAAAAGCTTGGACTCTGATGGAGTCAGTACACCAGGGCTGAAGCTCTCCCCAGCTGAAGACCTATATTGTACTGTGGCTCACTCACAGTACAGTAATCTTTTCCATTTTGCTATTTTACTCAACATAAAACTTCAGAAGTAGTTTGAGGCTGTTGTACTGGTTAATAAACCCACACTGACTATAACAGAAAGGAGTGGGAGCAAACATCAGTCACAGCTGAAACCGCACTGGGATGGAGCAAAATACAGCAGCAGCAGCAACTCGCTGTTTCCCACGTCAGGCTGCAGCAATAATTGAATATAATCAACTGCATCCAAGATCTAAAGCAAGTTTTACAGCTGCCAGGCAAAGCTGGGATGAAAAGGGGAATGCCATGCACAGAATAACGTACTAGGCGTGTTGAGTGGTATATGGATTATCTTGAGGAAGCAGAATCTTTCCTTTTCATTTGTTCTTAGTCTGTGGGGTCAGAAAAGCCCTTGGTATTGTAAATAAGGGCATATGCTCCATTGCTGGCGGTGTTCAAGGCCAGGCTGGACAGAGCCTTGGGTGGCATGGTTTAGTGGGAAGTGTCCCTGCCCATGACAGGGGGGTTGGAACTGGATGAGCTTAAGGTCCTTCCCAACCCTGACTGTTCTATGATTCTATATACCTTTCAGATGATTATTAGTAATGATAATTTTGTAGAGTGCTTGTTACTTGCAGAAAAGCGGCTCTGAATCCACATGGTGTTTGTTGGTCTGGACCCTTACTGTAACTCGGTCTGTGCACAACTGGAATACGAGATGAAATATATTCTTCCAAAATAACTGGGCTTCACTGCCTGCATTGGCAGTATTTGAACATATGTTTGCTGTCAGCTTGGCTTGCAGATGAAAACCTTAATGTTTCATTAAGGGGAGGTGTAGCAGCCCCAAGAGCCTCATCTGCTGACTCAGCAGTGGTGCTCTTTGAGAGCTGATGATTCATTTGCCTTTAGTTTCTTTAGTATATTCACAACAGCATTTGTTATACCCCAAGATTATCAGTATAGACTTATATAATAACTCCATATATTGTTACTCAATTGCTCCTGATGCTCCTGTCATACCTGCTTTGCTATGCAGGGTGTTCAGTCATTGTGCTGAGGTGCAGTAGTCCCTTTGCTCAGTGAGACAAGGGTGGGTTTATGTCAAAGCCCAACTGGGTGTCTGATGATTGTGCTGACAGTGCTGGATGTGCAGGATAACCTAAATACAGTTGTAGCCAGCTCCAACTGAATTGATTTGACCTCCTTTTGTAAAACACGAGCAGTAAAAGGTGAGGAAGCAGCATTTCTTGTTAATTTTTGCTTTCAATCTGACTGCTGAGCACCCTCACCTTTGTATTCAAAGGGCATTACCATAAACAGTCCACTTTGCTGTTAGATACCAGGTTGGTACAAGTGGCGCGTTGCTGCTGCGAGGAACTGCACGTGCAAACCAGCTCATTAAGAATATATAATCAGGTTTAAACCCATTATTCTTCCAGTGCCTCCGCTGGTGTCATATGATTACTCATGATTATGAAAGGAAGAGAACAAAATAAAACCCACAGCTTGTTGGGGGCTTTTTGGTTTGTGGGTTTGTTTTTTTGCCTTGCAAACTTGTCAGTATGTCTTGGCACACAGTCATTTTCAGTTTGGCATCAGGAACTGCAGGAGAAGTTAGTGCTTTCTCTGAATTCCTTTATTGTAAAGACAGATTTCTATGGCAAAGGTATATCTCTAGGAGGTAAACTCATTGTCTTTTCATTTTGGGCTTTATAGCCTGAACTAATTTGTAAATACTGGGTGGAAATGTTTGTGTACGTATACACAGTCTACAGAGATCTCAACACAGAGGAGGATGAGATAAAGCCATTGCAGCCTCATTATCTGTTATTTTCAGAGGCCCACCTTGTCCCCACCTTCTCCTTCCTTGAGGAAACAACAAGGCGTGTGTCTGGGGACTTGAGGGTGCTGCATCCCCCTCCTCTGCAGGAGCAAGCTGCTGTCAGGATGCTGCTGCCGAGTTTTAGCCCAGCTGTGATTTGTAACCTGCCGTTTGCTGCTCTTGCCAAATATTCCCATTAAGAGTGGCTAAAGCTGTCATTAAATCAGACTGATCTGCTCATTCCTCTCCTGTGTTTCTCCTGTGTTTTAACCCCTGTTTTACTCCTCCAAAACAAATATATATGTAGCAGCCAGTTTACACAGCAGTTGAATTAGGCGATCATTGTAGATCCCTTCCAACTTAAGTATTGTTCAGCCTGGAGAAGGGAAGCTCCCAGTGCCTAAAGGGGCTGCAGGAAACCTGGAGAGGGGCTTTGGACAAGGGATGGAGGGATAGGACAGGGGAATGGCTTTAACTGCCA
>JAOEHY010008307.1:0-21923 GCA_025447955.1 Psilopsiagon aurifrons | reverse complement strand
GAGGGTGTGCCTTTAGCAGTTACAGTGAAGAGGTCAAAGAGAAACTGCTGGAGCATCCTGGCCCCCTACCAGGAACATATTGCATGCAGCAGCTACAAGGAACCCGACAGCACACTGTCGCAGAGGAGCAATTGGTAGATGTGCAATTTGAGTTACCTTGAGTGCTCTCTGAGAAAAAGGGCCTTCACTGGCCCTTTTTCCTCATTTGGCCTCAGCTGAGACAGCTTAATGCCACTATCTAATATTAAATCACACCACTCTTGCCTGAAAGATCTCTCTGCAAGTAAGTGGCACAGAATCATCTTTCATTTTCTTTTCTCACATTCATTTCCTCAAGAACCAAAGTTTGTTTTCTTAAAGATCTCAAGTAACATTAAAAGAGATGTCATCATTTCATGTGGATTATACAAAAAAGTCAAATAAAATACAAAATACAAAGGAAACCAAGGTCTAAGTCTGATGCTTTCACCTGAAATATATAAATATTTGCTTGTAATAGTCCATGCTATCTGTATTCCAGTCTGATGTGCAATGGGAGGCTACTACTTTGTTACTCAGAACTTCCATTATATAAGCCCAGAAGCAGCTTGCTAAGTGTGACCCTGCCTGGAGGTATTTGTGTCTGGTATCTCCATACACTACATAACCAGTCTCCTTGCCATTATTCCCACATACAAAATGCTGTAAGACTTTTCCAGTTTGCATCACCAGCTCTCATGTATTCAGCATCTAGGATTGCTATGCCTGTTATATTTTGTACCCCAAAGCCGCTGCTGGGAATGGGACTATTGACCTTCTAAGATGCATGACATCAGTCTGAGATTCTGCAGTTTCAGAAGCTTTCATAAGACAATGTTTCAGTGCTTGACACAAGATTAACTTTTAAACATAATTCTGTCCCCAGTGTCCTCTTTTTGCACGTATTTTACTCTACTAATATTGCTTTTGTTAAAGTCTTAAACACTTTTCTGAAGTGAAACCTAGGGAACCTTGGTTCTTTAGAAACAGAGGTAAAATTAGTACTAAGCTTCCTTAGCATCTACTACACAGTTGTGATGGTTCTGAATAACATTTAATGTTTTCTGTTTCTTCTCAACAAGAATTCTTGTCAGAAAATACAGGAATAAAATTTCGCACAGTATTCTAATAGCTGCACAAGTGTCCTAGATAAAAAAAGCATAAAATCCTTGAAATAATAGTAGTAGATAGGGGGATTGCATTTATGGACCATTTGTTATTACACTACGTGAATTGCAAGGAGTGACTCAAGTGAATATTTGTACTTGTGCTATCTATCTTATTTGCTTTGTACAGAGTGGCTCTCATAATGCAGGCATTTGCACAGTTTTTGTATTTTACATGGCTTCCCAAGAGGAGAAGCAGTAGTGAAACCAATAAAGCAGGCAATATACCCATATTAATAATGTATGCAGAGCTGTAGATGTCTGTTTATATGATACACTATTAAAGTGCAAATGCATTGCTGGGTGGGGAGGGGTTTATATAAACATGAATGAACAAAACAGTATTCTTAGTTTTTTACCAACGACACCTTCATAGTGCCCCATGTTAAATAACTCTTTTACTACATATATATAAAAAAAAAGCCCCAAAATTTTCACTAATCTGTAATTGTAATATTGGCAAGAAAACAAATTACAAAATTTGAAGCACAGAAAATGTATTTAATATTTATGCACTATTGCTTAAGAAGATAAACAGAGTATACTGATTCATTTGGGGGGGTGGTTAGTGACAAACATTAGTAAAATTGATTTTTTAGGATCTTGTTCACATGATCTGACCACCTGTTAGTGCCTTTAAGTCATTATAAGGTTGCATTACTTGGTGCAACGCATGTTCATATTTTACTAAGACAGTACATGAGGCACAACTGAATGAGCAGGAGGGAGTGTGGCCATTGTCAGGGGAGATGATGAATTTTACCTCAGGATTTAAAAAATTCATCTTGCTGGGAATATCTTTGGCAAACATTTGGTTAACTGGTAGATCTGAAATATCATTACTAATAGACATAATAAGTATAACTATAAAGCAGTACATTACAAATGGTAACATCCCTTTTACCATCCGTTATTTAAACCAAGGACATTCTAAATCCTTTAGCAAGCCTCTGATGCCCCGAACTTTTAGTCTCAAAGACAGACAAAAGTAGAACAAGCAAAGCTTTCTTTTCTTCTGTAGTGACAAGACTACAAAGCACCCTCCTCTGCTGGGGTTTCAGTGTATACGAAGACAGACCAAAAGTATTTCTGTTTGATCACTTAATATCATAGTGGGATCTAAACTTCACATTTTACCATTTTTATGCAGGTGATAACCATGGACCCAGATCAACAGCTGTAAAACTCAAACTAATTTTACAACTGCGGTGACCTATATGCTTCCAAGTTCTGCTGAATTGCCAGAGTTGTTCTGAGACTACTGTGCAGTCTGCTTGGAGTAGATTGGTACCAAACCCAACATGTCCATGTCATCAGGCAGCCGTTTTAAGAACTAGTTTTTCATTATGTTTACTATAAAGTAGCATTTTCCCACCTATTTCAAACCATAGTCTAAATATGCATTGGGGGCAGCATAAAAGTATTTCTACCATTTTGATTTTTGCCCTAACATACATCCAGTTTCTTACACCCCACAGGGAAAATCTGCTCTGTCCACACTCCCAGTTACAAAGTCCTCTGCCACCTCTCACCTAAAAGGACACGTGCATCTTTGCTGTATCAAGTGCTGTTCAGTACTTGGGACAGCTTGGAATTCACCAGAGCTCAATACTGAAAACAAGACGAGTGCAATGGAGCACGTTTAAGTCTTTACAGCTTCCCAGGCAAACCATGGTCATCTTGTCTTCTCATCTCTCCCATTTCCTATCACTGCCTTAGCTCTCGACTTTACTTCTTCCTTCACTAACTTCACAGGCTAGAGGGGAGAAGCTTTACCTGCTGCTGTAAAAAAGGAGAATTGAGGAGTGTGCAGGTACAAGGGAAATGCAAGAATTCAAAGTAACTAATTTAAAATATGTTCTTCAAAAAAGAAAGATCTGACTTGGTCTTTCAGAATGTGGTTTTCTTATTTTTGCAGAAAGGGCTACACACATCAAGGGAGAGCAATATTCACTCGAGAATTTTTGTATAGATACATCTTTGAAGGAGCTTCCAGCATAAATTCTACAATTACCAGGGGACAGACAGGTAGTCTTAAACAGGAGAAGGAAAAAAAGAGCTATAAACAGAAAAAGTCAAGTAGTTGGAGAACAGAAACAAATAAAGAACAAAAAGAACTGATGAAAGAACCTGTCCAATTTTTTAGAAAGTTTCAATCTATTCGATACTTGTTTCGCAAACAAGTATTTCAGGTTTGCTGAAAATATTTGTACCTGTCTGCAGTGAAAGATGGACCCCTGAAGAATTAGATGCTCATGCTGGAGGAAGAGACAAGTTTTCAGCCTCTCCAGGGCTCAGCATTCTGGCATATACAGTGAAGCTGGGTAACTGCTCAGTGATACAAACACCAGAATACATCAATTTAACAAAAAACTTCCTTCTAGAAAAAAACATTACATACTGCATTCGAGCAATGTTAGGATTAAAGCACATGTTCATAGAACTGAATCAAGATCCAAGTTAAGAAGAAAAATGTTTAGCTGTCTCACCCATCCTGACTGAGAAGATACAATTTTGAACTTTATAGCTTTCATTAATACAGAAGAGAATAAATAAATGTGGAAAGGTGTTGTCTACATAAGGAGATGCATTAAGATTTTGAAATAAAGCTCTAAAGAAATATAAAAGAAGCTGCAGCAAAAAAGTAAAATCTAAGCTGTTTGACCTACAGGATAAACAATCAAGCAAGACCCTGAGGCTTCTCGCAGCTCCTGCTTTCTCTCTTTGAACAAATCACATCATTTCTCTTGGCTCTTATTTCTCTTCTAACCTTTGTCAGTCTTGTCGAGTTGGCCTGTAAAGATCTGCAGGCCAGGGATTATTTCTTATTATGCTATACCAAGCACAGTCTCTACTGGGTTCTCTGGGCAGCCTGGTGCAAAAATATTGATACTTGCAGTATCACTGAAAACTGATGAACAACTGTATTAGACTCATCTCCATTGCTAGGAGCATAAGAATGTCCACACAGGGACAGAGCAAAGCCCAGTGCAGGGTTCAACTGGCCTTGCTGTTGCCAAAGGCAATTGTGCAGGAAAAGGCATAAGCACAAGGCAAGTGTTCAGGGATATCTCCTTAAATACTCTCTTCCCAACCAAGCCTTGTAGCTCATCAACTTTTCAAGCCAGCAGCAGTGATACTGGTCTTGTTGTTTAGATGTTGCGGTACCAGCTAAACATTTCTGCGAAGGAGGGCATCCATCAGGAATTCAGGTCACTAGTGCAGGTGGTGAGTTAACTAATGAAAACTTATTTAAGATGATGTAGGCAGCTGCAGGATTTACTTCCTGAGGAAATCACATGATGACTGACAAATGCAGACAGTGAATGCTCTTACCTATGAGCAGAAGTTTCTTCCATGATGTGAGAGTGACATGGAATTGCTACCAAATCTCCTAAAACCCCCAAGAGTGTGTTACATACTGCTTTTCTATTAGGAGCCCCATGTCAGTGCTGACGACTTGCTGGTAACCCAGACTTGTTTGTAAACTGCTTTTGTGTTACTTTATGTCTTCCCTATAATCCTTTCATTCTGAATAAATAGGATTTTGCTTTATGGAGGCTGGTTAACCTTATGTTGAACTAAAAATCAGACTTGCAGTTAATTACCAGGATCTGCAGTCTAAAGCCCTGCAATCTAAACATTCTATATAGATAAAATTGAAGCACAAAGAAATTACTTAGGCCAAATCAGAAAAACTAATCAGATTTCATCTGAGTTCAAAACAACATTGAATTGCTTATTGTAATTGCAAAACATATTCCAGCAAAAACTGATCATCAAATAGCAAAAGGAAATAGCAGTGGTATTAAGAACTTCATAAAGCACACCATTTGAGATGCTGTATTTCAAAACCATTAACATACGTAGTAATAGAGTACCAATTAATTTTTTTATAAGTCAAATATATGGTAGGTACAGAGAAAACAACTCTTACTCAGTTAGGAAAAGGAGACATAAAAATGTCTGAGAAATACACACGCTTGTATGTCTTGTATGAATAACAAAAGCCCTCTATGAGAATGCATTGCTTCAAAAAGGAAGCCCTGGTTTCGCAACCATGAGACAGACTCCATTTTAATCTGCATTTCCTTCATTTCATTTCTGCATTGACTACATTGTCCAGACTGATAAAGTAAGAACCCAACACTAAGCCAGTGGTTTTATATGCACAAGTAATGACCTCAAACTGATTGTACCCCAGCAGTCTGGGCAAATGCCTTGTCAGTCATTTACTCAGTTTTCAAGAGCAAACATTTATGTGCATATCCAACATAGGCACCCACTTTGGTAAAGCCACTGATTAAAATATAATATACTATTTCTTCATTTGGAGACATCGCAGAATTACTTGGAGAACACTGAAATTCTGTTGTTGCAAACATAGTATGAACTTCTTACCACTGTGTCCAGTCAGCCTGCGTGTAAGCTAAAAAAGCATGCACAAATTTCCTCTATAATCCCATAGAAAACATACAGATTTACTGCAGAATGACCTTAAACACTTAAAATATTCATAACTGACATCAGCTTTACCTACTTTTACTGGGATTTGGTTCTGTAAAGCATTCAGGATGAAATACACCCTCATTAGGGAAACTCTCAAGTGCTTTAGCATTGTTTCACTCTCAACAAGTGAGTCCCAAAAGTATGTTCAGACTTATATCACCAGTATAGTGATTCTTCTCTTCGCCACTTCTGGACTCTTCCAGGCTTGAAGTATCCTGCAGTGTGTCTTTTTCCACTCCCTATATCAGTACCAGCTCTAGCACTTCAGTCTCACACCTCTTGGGGAAAAGAGGTAAGAGGTAAATAGCCAAAAGTTGCAAGGCTGGAGAAATACAGTCTCCCGAGTCCCTATCTCTACACAAACTGCTCACTGAAACCAATTTGAAAGTCTCTCCAATTGATTTATCATTGTGCCCTTTACAGAGCAGTGAACTAGGACCAACACCAGGTCTTGATGTACTGTCAGTTCAGCCCACTTTTCACATTCACCTGTGCAGTGGATCTGCAAAAGTACCCACTTGCATCTGACAGCTCCATTCAAACACAGAAGAAAAGGAAAATGAAAAAGACCCTCCTGAAGCTAACAAAATGAATGAGAGAAGAATCTGTCTCAAAAATGTCCATGTCAGACAGCGCTCCTGGCAACAGGAAGTTTTGTAACACGCTATTGAGCCAACTGGGAAAAAAAAAATGGTACAGCTATGGGCTGCTTGGAACATCTAGGGCAAATAATAAATAGCATTTTGTGACTCTGAATGCAGCTTTTTGCTTGAAAACTTGTGTTTATCTGCGTGTTTTTACACATAAATAGATGCAGAAACCAGAGCAAAGCCTTTGCACTATTAATTTCCAAACAGGCTAAAATAAATGGGCTGCCATTGCAGTCAAAGCCACCTGAAACTAGTACATGAAACACCTAAGATACCTAAAAAAAAAAAATTAAAAAAAATAACAACCACCAAAAAAAACCAAAAACCAACCAACCAAACAAAACAACAACAACAACAAAAAACCACCTGATGCTGTAGCAGGGAAAAAAATCCCACAACATTATCCTTAGTACCTTCTTTTCTTTATGAAATTTATCTTTTTAAACACATTTTGGAGACACAAAGTTTGGTCTCTGGAAAAGCAAATCTATGGAAAAAATCACACATCTCTTTCTGTTCAGATAGACCAAAAGGTCTGAGAGCAAATCTACCCCACAGCCTTAGCTCAGTGGCTGCCCTTTCTTCTAGCTTCTAGTCCTGCCATGTGAACTCTCTAGATCTTGTGGAAGATTCTTCTTTCTTCTCATCCTCTCAGAGTTTTCCCCAAGACTGAACGTGACATAGCACCTACAGCTACCTTATGCCTGCTTGGAGTGACAGCTGATAGCAGACAGCATCTGAAATGGTGCTGGATATCTGTATTCAGGCAAACCTGTGGCTGAGTGCCCTTCTGTCCCACAGAGAAGGTGTGATTCCTTTCCCACCACCCCAAGTCAGGTGCCAGTAGTCCAAGACCAAGGCAACCCTGCTGCCTCCCCATCCCACCTGGCTAGACTCCTTTAGGAGCATATACCTTACTACAGGATTATTTTATTCTAAGAAGAACATCAAAACTGTATAATAATCCTACTGCCTAGTCACTTAGGCTTTGCAATTTACATCTCTGGGATCTACTAAATCAATGCAGGGCATAAAAAAACAAAACAGAGAGCATTAAATACCAAGTGCTGACATTCCTCTGAGCCAAGCTTCAAGGTGAAAGAAAAACTACTATAGTTATCATTGTTGAGAGCCTGATGCAATCTGAGCTTTCCTGGTGAAATTCAAACCTGCAATAAACATACCTCTTGCTCTACAGTATGTCAGGTTGTCTTGGTGCACTGTTTTTAAGTAATTTGTAGTAACAACAACAACAAAGGAATAATATTATACATAAATAGATATATTCTGTATGCAGCATACTGGAAATCCTGAACTATTTCAGGTACTATTGGCAGACGTAAGCCATGAAACACTGCTTAGCCATTTCTTTCCCAACAGTTTTAAAATAATTCAGCTCAAACATTCCTTCCGATTTTGTCCTGCTGTAGATTTAAAAAAAAAATTTAAGCTTGGAACAGGTTGGCAACTTCATCCAAGAAAGAAAAAAAGAACAAAGAAATACACAAAAAGAGAAGGAACTGACATTTATCCATTTATATTACCAATTGTCCATCTAGGTATCACTGGGGACAGGGAGACATTTGGTTCTCAAAAGGATGGATACAAACAGAAGCAGTACTGGTCACTTTTGTTGACCAGATGTTGTCAACAACTGGTGAGAGGGGCAGGACCCAAGGCATGCCCCCCCTTTGGGACCAAGTCACCAAGAGGGTCAGTTATGTTAGTAATAAGATTGCCAATAGCATGCTGAGCACACAATCAATCTTCTTGGCAGAGATGGCTGAGGACTGATCAATGGGGGCATGTCAGCTCCCATGGCATCCTCCCTCTTTTGAATGGCCTTGGTGACCACCACAAAAACTTACATCTACAGCCTGGTCTTGGAACATGTCTGGGATCATCTCTTAGGAAGCAGTGATGAAAGATTTCCTGACACACAAACTGTCCATCCTTCAGGGAAGGATGGCTCCAAAATACTCATCACTTCATGTCACAGTTCTGAAGACCTTCCAACTGTATGAATACTCAGCACTTACAAAGCGCACAAAAGTGGAGAGGACTGACATTAGCAGGCAGTTGTTTTTTTTTTTTTTTTTTGCAAGCCCATTTGCTATTTTCCTGTCTGTATAAATGCACAATTCAGCACGACATAAAATCAGAACTCTGTGACTCTCCACTAAAGGTGGAGGGCATGTTTGGACAGACAGGCACTACTGAAATCAGCACAAAAGCTGTAGCAATAGCAGACAAGAAGAAAGAGCAGTAGATGTATAACTACTGGAGAAGCTGAGGTAGAATTCAGTCTTCAAAATCAGATGGTGTCCCTTCTACCCAGTGTAAAATGAAGGTGACTACTTCAGACGCCCTTCAGTGACCCCTTCTCACCTTACTTTGTCACCTTCTGTCTCTCAGTAGTATCTCACTCAACTACATGGTTAGCATCCCAAAATACTCATACTCACAGACCAGTAATTGCTTAAGCTGGCAACAACATGTGGTTGTCACCATCCAAAAGCCATTTTGGCCTGCAGAGAGTAAAGTGATCTGTTTTCAGCATGGAGTAGGCAACGTTCCACACCGTTAAACATGTCAGTGCCACAACTGCTAGTAAGCAGAGCCACTGGTACCTGTAGAGAGGCCAGGGCTGGCCAGTGCTGGGAGTGCAGTTTGCACCAGCCAGAGGGGGGCCAGTGGAATCACTCGGACTGTATTTGATGGGAGTGAGGCAAATCTGTTTTCAGGGCTCCTCCTCCTGGCCTCCACATCAATGCACAAGTCATTTAAAAAGTGACAAAGACAACGTTCTTCTGTAAAATGTTACAATACAAGATCTGAATCTTGACATTGTTTGAAAAAGGCTGTGAAATCTTCACCTTGATGAGTCTTGTTCTTTCTATAGCAATTCAGCATATTCTTTCTTCCACTGAGCTATCAATGACATCTTATGCAACAATCCTGTAAAATAGGATGGCAGAACCCACAATTCTGAACATCAAGCAAATAGATGGCTTTCTTTGGAACAGCTTAATCATTTCTCTCCCTCTAGTTTCATGGGTTTTCTGGTTTTGCTCTACTCAGCAACTTTGCAGTGGAGGGGGCCACTGAACTGCATGACCTTACAGAATTAGCTACCTGCACAATTCCATATATAAACTGTTCTGTCTGCAGAGCGATCAAAGATACTTTCTTTTTCATCAAAACTGAACATGTTAGCTAAAACACCATGACAGTCTCTGTACTATTACAGTCAAATCTAAATGGCTGTTCAGTGATGCACAACAACCTCTTCTTTTAAATTCTAGACTGCTTTGTCTAACACAACCACTTACAATTGTATTTTTCATTCTTTCCATGTCCCTTCCAACCACCTGCAGTCAGCGCATGTGTTTCTCATGCAATCAGTTCATACTCTGTACCTGCCAATGTGGAGATAGCCTGAAGTAAACGGATAACACAACCCACCTGCTACCCAATTCCTGTACGGAATAAGCTTTACAAAGGTTTTCAAGAGCTTAAGTATATCAGCAATTGAGATTGCTGCCTTTGGAAGCATACAGAAATAAAACATAAGTAAGGATCATTCTGCGATCAGGTCTTAGTCTTTACTGGCCTAGATTTTCCAGCTCAGTATTTTAATTACCTTTACCTTAGAACGTCTCAGCACTTCACAATCAGGATCATATTTGCTAATATTGCAGAAACCAGCCCATAATTTGGCCCAGCAGTGCTCCTTAATGGAAGACTGACATTGGATTAACCAGATTAATGTAAAGTAGGGAAAAGCAGAAAACAGTCAGATGCCATTCTAGTATAGCATCTGTCCTAACTGTGGCTTAAGTGAGCCACTTTTGGTAAATGGGAACTACATTTAATTATCTTAAACCCCAACAGAAAGCCATTTTTGCAAATGCCCATCTGTTATTACACACTGGTGGTTTCCAGGGCTATTCAGATCCCTCTACCTTTTTCATGTACCCAAGAAAAATAATATTTTGTATATATTTTGCTATATTTACAATATCTTCCTTTACTTATATCAACGCACAGATTATCTACATCTACATATACTGTTTCTCTGGGGAGTTATATCTGCAAATTAGTGTTTCTCACATTACAGAGAAAACTGAATAGAAAAGGACTATCTAACAATATAGGTGGGGCTGGACGGTATTACTCAACTTTGTAATTATCTTATCTCTACCTGCACAGCCATAGGTTCAATCAAAAAACCCTTAGTCACTTCCAGCCTTGCTGCAGATAATGTGGGCCAACAGATCACTTAATCTATACCTGTTCATCTGCAGAGATGGTAACAGAAGTACTAACTTCCCATGGATATCTTGCATCAGACTCATCTCAGAGTAGGCAAATTTTTGCAGCATGAAGCAGCAGCCAAATTGCAATTCCACCATGAGCCAGGTTTCATTGAGACCAGAAGTTACAACTCAGAGTAGATGAAGCTCCTACCTAATTATTTTAACCACTTCTCTACATACACTCACATCAAACACTGAGAGTTTGTTTTTCTCTTTATGACTGTACAAAGAAGAAAGATCACAATGTAGCCCTTTCTTGTTTCATGCAGTCTTGTAACTGTTATTATAAGAGATTTTGTTCTTCTCCATAGCACAGTGGGAGGAAAACAACGGCAGAAGAACATACAGGTGAGCTCTGACCACTCACTGCCCACTGTGTCTCAGGGCAGAGCCACATTCAACCCTTCCACACTAAACTGGGGGTTCCAATGTTTCACTATTTATTTGCCACTAAAATTCCCACACCCCCCCCCAAGGGATAATGAGCAAAGTAAGAAATCCTTAAGGAAAAAAAAAATTAAAAAGACAGTAGCAGCAACCCACTCTCCAACCTCAAGAGAACAAATACAGCTTCAACAAACTACCTTTTGGATACAGTTCTATTCAGTATTTTGCCAAGGCTGTGACATAAGTCAACTGCAAGCATTAGGACTGTATCATATACCTAATTCATAGCTTTTACAGAGCATTTTCAGCTCTAATCATGCTTCTCTCACACTATTTAAGTATATTAAAAAAAACAAACAAACAAACCAAAAAAAAAAAAAAAAAAAAGCCCTGTAACACATATTCCCTAATGCACATTTGCAAGCAAAGCATCTATGGTCTCATCCAGCATGACTCACGTTACAGAGCAAAAAAGAGTAAGATGATTAAATAGACTGGCTCACCCAGCCTGTTTTTACACACCAATAAATAACCTCAACACAGCAGAAACAGAGATGTGGTTTTCTATTTGGAGTTAATTCAATCACTGGCTCTTCTTCAGCCCTTCCACACTATGTAAAATAGATCTGGGCAAATAATTCATTATGAATTATTCATTCAATTAATTTAATTTCTTCTGCTCACTAATTAACTATCTTGACTTTTCTGAATGTTTTCATTATCTGAAAATTATTTACTCAACAGTTTCTAGGAATAACTCCTTGCTTCTAGATTGTTCACAAGCAGATTACTGCAAGAAATATAAATTGCAAATTCAAGTTGTGTTGAATAGTTTTAATTAGACATACAAATCACGTGCTGTTTTTCTGCTTCCTTATTTGGTATATGAAAAAACCCAAAACCCCAAACAAACTAATATAACACAACTATCTCCTGCAAACAAAACCATTCCAAGACTAAAATTTATTTGCCACAAAAATTCTTGAACCTACTAACTGCACAGAATGATTCTGTCTTCCTCTTTGAAGAAACAGTAAATTAAGCATGTTAAATTAGAAATGTAAAACACAACTTGCATGCATCAATTCTTTAACCACTTGAGCTTCTCCTACAAGGCTATGTCCTCTTCCAGACACAAACCTCCACCACGGCTCTCCAGTTTGAATCTGGATAAGGGACAAATGGCAGTGCTGCCCCTAGGAGTAAATTCAAGGGGATGTCTGAGTTTCCTCTTTAGTCTCCACTCAAGGAAGTAATTTACATGGCCAGGTTTAGCAGGCTGTAGGGAAGCTCTTACAGAGGCTATATTGCTCTTTTTCTGCTTCCCAGAGGAAATTGAGGTATTTATGGAGATAAACAAAAACACCATGCAGAGTACATTTTTTGACTGACATCATACCTCAGCAGTGGCTTCACTGTTTCCTTACTGAGGTACCCAGGCAGGTCATTAAGCCGTCTGCTTTCCTCGCTACAGACACAGGGATGGAAACATGTCCTTACCCTGCTTGGCTGACCCATAAGAGGGAATGATGGAATGGGAGACAACTACAACAAGCAACCAAAATATGGTCAACTGAAATGAATGCGGCTGGGGAATCAACTATATACACAGAGGCAAGGTATATAAAAAGCCTTTCAGCTTTCCAGCAGATGGGCAAAGGAAGTTTTCCCCAGCACCATCTAACAGCAACAAAATTCCCCCAAAACCCCAAACCTACCTTGGACATACCTTTCTTTTTTGTGCAGCTGTTGTTGCTTGCAAATGGGAGTTGTTCACTTCCACTCCCTCTAGGGTGAGATGAAAGGGAGAAGTTTAGATGACAAATAATAGGCTATCAGTCTAGAGTATTTCAAAAGAGAAACACAGAATTACTGACAACTACCTACTGTTTCTCAGAGGAGATGGCAGCAGAACATCTCATGTGGGATGGAAGAGTGAGAAGCAGCTGTGATTGCTGTAATCATTACTTGCTATGACCTGAGGGAACTGTGTGCTGCCATCAGTTAAAGTTAGCTGGCAATTCTCATGACAATTTACAGCCATATCTGCTTCCCACCCACCCAAGGTGGAGGAATTGTGCTGTGGACATCTCATCAGATGTGAACAATCAATCTTAACGGAGCTCATGAGACACATGTGGTGTGAGTCATCTGTTAAAAGTTACACATTTTCAACTGAGGTAACAGTTAATGAAGTATGTATAATATAAGTGTAAGAAACAGGCTAGATTTGGAAGTATTCATTGACAAGAACTAATCTTTATCTCAACCCTGGGCAGAGGATAAACTATTTTAAGTCCTAAAGTGTCAGTTTGACCTTTTCCTTCAACATATTAAAGACCCCATACTCCACAACTGAAGACTTTATGAGACAGAAGGCTGTATACAAGGTTTGCCAAGCAGAAATCTTAACTTGCATTATAAATGAAAGTGCCTTTAAAAAAACATTTTCAGACAGTATGTATTACTGGATAATGGATAAAATATGATTTATGTTAAAATAATTCTACTTCTGTCTTTCATCTAATATAATGTATTTCCAGCCAAATAATTTTAGTTAAAATTAGTGTCCTATATTATTTTCATTCATGCAAAACAATTCTTCTGTGATACCAGAAAGACCTATACTGATTAATGTCGTTGAAGACATCCTTAAATATTTAAAGCTGAACTTCAATTCTGCTCACAAAACCAATCTTATCTCATTTCTTGACTACTGGAATTCCTCTTATTAAGTCTGTAGCATACATGTTACAGCAAACAGATGAAACTCTTGGTGACAATATGCATAATGAGGAGGCCCCATTCCTTACAGAGAAGGCTAATTAATCATTAGGTGAGTGCTAGTAAATTTTCTGAATCACCAAGTTCCTGACAGACATGCTGTTAAGCCAGCAAAATGTCCACAGATGTTACTTGCCCATCAGAGGGGAACATATTCTCGTGAGGACCCTGAGCAACTTGTCATAGTTTACTTATTTATTATTGAATGAAACAAAGAATTAGCAAACCCATGTAATGATTAATGTATATGTGCAAACAAAAAAATAATAGCATGACACCTATTAATAATTAAAACTAGTACTGGATTTTAAGATGCTAAAATAGAAATGTGAATTGCTTACTACCAGCTCTGAAATGGTACAATTAATAGATCTATGGCACTATCTGCTTAATAGCGTAAGCATAACTTGATTCAGAGAAAACTATCTCAAATTGCTTCACTTTACTTTCTCCCTACACCTTTTAGTAGTTTGCTAGAGCGGTCTCCACATAAAAGCTCCATCACTACCTTCAGTAACCTGTATTGTTCTCTTCCTGTGGATGTAAAAGCCAGAGCCTTGTCTGCCAAGAACCCCCGGACCCATTCTTCATTTGGTGGGAATTGGAGGATGTGTCACACATTTCAAACTGCCCATGGGGAGCCTGGTTTGGTTGGCCAGAATGTGTCCAAATATGCCACAAACCCAAAGGCAAAATTAGACCCAAACCAACAGCCTTTGAATAAATCAGATACTTGTATCAGGCTTTTGGATCAGGATACACCTCATGAAAACAGACTACTCAATGAGACCTTAGACCTGCAGTTTCACCTAAATTACCATTATCTTTCATAGATTTTAAAAGGATGGTCTCAGGAAAACATTAATGAGTATTTTTTAGGTATTTCTGTAATTACAGGGATATTTTTTAAGTGCAGAATACCAGGCAGGGCCTCAGCATTACTCAAGACTGAAACCTCCCCTCCTCACTAAACGTTTTTCTTTCAACAAGATTTAACTTCCCCCCATGCCTTTATAAAAGATAGTATGAGGCTGACATATATAGAAAACTACTGTTTCTTTTATTCCTCCCCCTCCCTCCTTGGGTATTAATTACATTATAGTTCATTAGTTGAGCTCATTAAGGCTGCAGTACAGGTAGGAAATAGGTAATTGGTTGGGTACAATTATTACATTAATTTGATTAGGTGGTTTGTGCTTTTATCAAAAAGGTGACCTCTGTGGATACTGGAATAGGTTTCGCTACCTTACTACTTACTGGGTTGCAGGCAGCCATGGCTCTGTGTTTACTCAGGAGAATGAAAAGCCACACTAAAATTGCTTTTGGTGCAGTTCAGACTGAGGGGAAGAGCTGCATCCAGACATCTGTCTTACAAGACCACTGGGTTTTAATATGACTCTGTCCCTCCTCACTTCCTTGAATGCCACTGATGTTTTATTGTGTGCCAGCCAAAACACAGCCCTGGATATCAGGAACGTGAGAGGGTCACAAAGGCCTTGTGCTCAAGACAGGCCACATCTCTTAAGGTACCATGGCAGTAAAGACACAGCAAAACAATTGAAAAACATGGCAGAATGAAGCAAATATACTCACATCTCCATGTTAATTGGCTGAGCCAGCTAATGCCAGTATCAGAGGCCCAGGCACATCCATCCCATCCCATTTCTGGGACACTGCCTCTGGCAGAGCAGGCAGCCATGACTCACATGGTCTGGCTTGGTGACAGTGCCATGAAGAGGACAGTGAACCTTTCACCTTATGTCACTGCTCAGGGCTCATCACAAGCTGCCCCCAGACACTCCTAGAGGGCTTTTTATTTTCATATTGTCTTAATTAAGCAACTAGAATGATTTGTCCCTGAGAAAACCACACAAAGGAACACCATAGATGGGAAGCAGCTCTGGGGATGTTCTCAATTAAAACAGCAATTGGCAGGGGTGGCAAAGCGTGCTCCAATTCCTAATTAAGTAAATGTAGCATCTCCCACTGACTAAGCTGGGAGCTGAACAAAGCCCAGGACAGAAAAGGAGGGGTCAAGTGATGGGTGAGTTCAAAATAGCATTAAGAGGTCTACTTGTCACCTTTATAGGAAAACTTCTCTGTAGACTACAGAGAAGTTGCTATTTTCCGAAGAATGTTATCCAAACAAAACAGAGATATATTGTATTTAGGTAAAAAAGAGCAAGATTCTAAGTAGGAAAAAAAAAAAAAAAAACAGTTTGTTTTTTTTTTTTAATTTAATCTGATTTTTTAATTTGATTTTGAACAAATTTCTCTTCAAAAATAAAATATCTGTGATTATTCTGAAGCTTAATAGTTTTGTTGGCATTACAGATACTTGCTCCTAATTTTTACATTGCTAAACCCCATGTTTATGTACTTACTGCTTCAGAAGGATGTAACTTCCCAGTGCTGGCAAACAGCACAAATAATGCCTGTCTGTTTGTGCAATCACAAAGGGTATGTAGCTGGAATTATAAATTACCTCCAGCCAAACAAGAAGCACAAAACATAAGCTTGTCAAGTCAACTGGAGCAAATTGGTATTGTGCTAGAACAAACTGGAGAACTAACAAGCAATACAGATGAAATCATGGACAGCTGAAGTCGATCCATAGTTTGTCTTCCAGAGTCAGTTAATGTCGAAGTCAGTGGAATTTGCACAAGCAACAAACCCTCAACCTCAGCTCTGCACTGGCTGACATTTCCCTCCATTTAAAATTGGCAGTGTAAGCTGTGGAACCTAAGTTTAACCTCTGGAGAATATGCCACATGACATCTGTGTTCTTTACATGTTCAGCTTAAGACTTTGAAAGCTAATTTATCCGTGTACCACCTCAATAAGTGACTCGCCTAGCAACTGCTGAACTTCTGTCACTTGTTGGCCTCTATTGGCAGAGCCTTTTTCTCTTGGGAACTCATTCTTTAATAATGACCATCTCAGACCCTGAGGATGACACTAATGAGCATTTGAAAATGCCAGGAATTAAAAAAAATACCTAATAGTATTCAGTGATTTTTGAAGAAATAACACCTGATCTAGGTGGCCATTGCACCAATAGATTTTTGCAACAAATTGTGCCAGGCTCTATTATTAGATTCATATTGAATCTGACATCCAAAATATAAACATTTAAACATACACCTGAAATACTGAAAACCAAATTAAAGATTCCTTACAAAGTGCTGTTTCTGTTATGTGCTTAAGAGAATAGTATGTGAGAAGAATTGCTAAACAAATACCACCTCCAAACCAAAATAGCTTCAAAATAATATACTAGAGTGGCAAAAGAGCTGTGAAATCCAGTCATATCTCCTCCTCCTCCCCAAGATCAACTGAATTCAGTTGTAAATGAATAGGGATATAGATGCATTTCCTCCAGATATATGTCTTTTCCTCCAGAAATTACCCAGGACCTGCCAGTGACTCATGGTGACGGAGAACAATGCTCTTGGCCCCAAGGGAGCTGCACTTTTTGCCTTGCATCAACCTCCATATCCACTAAGTTTCTGCAGCTCCACACAGAAGCCATAAATTGTGCAACCATGTGTTTGCTGAACTTCCCTCCTCAATTAAAGTAGTTTTTTTTCTTTTCACCTATCTGGTCTTTATACCAAACAAATGCATAATGCACTCATATGTTGGTCAGAGAGGCTACCTTATGGATGACCCTGCTATGCTCTTCCTTTGGTCTACACACCCCATGCAATTTTCTCCATCTTCTCCCTTTCACCCTTTTAGGTTTCAAAGCTATATGGATATGGCTGTGATACAAGACAAGTCTGCAGAGGAATTTGAAATGGAGATTAACTACAAAACAAAAATAGATACTTTTACCACTTCTTAACATCTTCCCCTAAAGAAGTAAGCAGTATCATACCAGGCTATATTAGCAACAAATCAAATGGTCTGCAAACATCACAAGGCCAGGAGAAAATGAGCTAGAGAGATTACCTTAATTCTCTACTTACACGCCCCCATTTGTGGAAACACTCAGCTATATCCTCCCTTTATATTAGAGCAAAATTAATTAAATAGGTTATAATTTAGAACAAAAGTGGAAAAATAACCAGTAATATAAAGCCACAATTAATTAGGAAATGTTAATTGAGAATAGATGGAGAGATGCATAAGGAAAAAAAAAAACAAACAAACAAAAGTAAGGTAATTTAACAGGTTTAAAGCCCTGTGTCTTCCATAGTCATTGCAATAAAATGATTTGCTTGTCTTGAGGGAATCCAGCTCTCCTGAAAGCTCAGTAAGAGTTTAAATTTCTTCACCTATTTACAGTTATTGAATGGCAAATTGCTAAAGGAAATTATGTCACAGAACAGCTAGATAAACATTGACAGCATCTTTTCACCAACTTCAGATGGGTTCTTGCACTGACTTAAACATTCAAGTAACTTTACTCAGGGAAAAGGATAATATTCATGTATTATCGAACCACTGGACAAATATCAGCTGGATCAGAGACCCAGATGTCTTCTCTGTAAAAACAGAAGCAATTTCTTTACTATATGTTCACTTAAAAAATACCATGGCTCCTGTCTGTAGACTGTAGGCACCAGACAAAGCATTAAGAAAACAAAGGAACCAAAACTATCACATATTCAAGTTCATCTGACCTGCTCAGATACACACCTCCACACGTACTCACGTGCATGCGACAAGTCTGTGCACTTTTTCCACTATTCAAGTGGAATGACGCTAGGGTACTGGAGACTAGTAGAAAAGTAATTCAGATCAAATAAAAACTATGGCTACTGAGCACAGTCTTAATTCCAAATTATTAGGTCTAGAAACACACCATCTAACCCACCAGAATAGGTATGAGAAAGGCAGCACTGTTTACAGCTTCATAAGCTTCATGTGCAATTGCTGGCAGGTATTAAAAACAGAGCATGCTAAATGGCCGGGGTTTCAAGGCTACCATCTTCTCATTCTGTCTTTGTGTTCCAAGAATTATTTTTTTTGCTTATTTATTTCATCTTTCATTTAATTGAACAAAAATAAACACAAAGAAGAATCTGAACGGCACATGATTAAAATGTATCTCTTGAAATTCTGCAGACCCAAAATCCTCTTGGTACCACTTTGTTCTTAAGGGATGCCCAACAATGATTTACTGTGAGATGAATAATGCATTTATATCACATACCAGTTGTAGCAAAAATAATCTATAAATGTTTAATAAATATTCTGTAATGCTTTTGGTGAGCATGCTATAAATAAGTAACAATAGATTTCTGATGAAATATTTATATGCATTTTGGCTATTGTTATGCTTTAAGTGTTCAAGGGGCCATTACTAACAAAGTGAATGGAGTTACCAAGGTTATAGATATGTTCTGTAAGTCATTTATAATGAAATGCTCAACACTTAAAGTAAATGTATTTGTAGGGGTATTTGACAAAGTGTAAGTGTCTAACAAACCATTCATACTAAACTCCACGCAGATATAAATGTTACATAGTAATTTGATAAGTCATTTACAGTGAGACGTCAAACTCTGCTGGGAATATATTTTAAAATCTTTGTGTGTTGCTTTATACTAATTGGGGCATACTTCCAAATACATGGTGTACTACACTGCAGATACATGGTTTACATCTACTGTGCTCAGCTCTGGGACTCCCAACATAAGGAGGATATGGACCCATTGGAGTAAGCTCAGGGGATGCCACTAAGACTGCATATTAGCTATCACATCTAGATAACCTGAAGGCTCAAGACCATAGATAACTTCCAGAGAGGTGCTGGGTTCAAAAAGCAGTTTGAGGGCTCTTCCTATACAGTGTGAAGCTAAATATGCACTGCTCCAAGCCATGGCTGTGGACAGTACTCAGCAAAGCCCTAACTGACTAAGAGGGCTTAGGAGTCCTGCAGAGACAGTGCTAGACTAACGTTTCTAGTTAATGCCATCTCACTTACAGTGACAGTAGCTTAACAGGATAACACCTATTACTGTCACGGAAATACCAAGAAAATAATAAATAATATAGCAAGTGTTTTAAGGAAAAGATTCTTAATATTGAAGTATATGCACATCCACCCTAGTATCAAGAACAACAATTATACTACGTTCTGATCTGGTGTCCTGGGTTCAGCAGTAGCAGTCATTTTTTCTCCTTCTTAGTAGCTGGTGCAGTGCTGTGTTTTTGACTTTCAGCCTGGAACAGCACTGATAACACTGATGTTTTTAGTTGCTGCTCAGTAATGCTTACTCTGAACAACGAATTTCTGAGTCTCATGCTCTGCCAGGGGGGAGAGGAAGCCGTGAGGAAGCAGAGACAGGACACCTGACCCAAACTAACCAAAGAGGTATTCCATACCACAGCAGATCATGCCCATTATATAAACAGGGGGCAGTTACCCAGAAGGGATAGATCACTGCTGGGTCGGGCTGGGTATCAGTCAGCGGGTGGTGAGTGGTTGTATTCTTTTCCCTTGTTATTTCCCTTATCATTATTATTCTTGTTGGTAGCAGCAGTGGTTTGTGTTATACCTTAGTTACTGGACTGTTCTTATGTCAGCCCATGGGAGTTACATTCTTTTGATTCTCCACCCCATCCCTCCGGATGGATTAATAGTCAGTCATCACAATGCTGATTTATTGGCTCTCAAAGTTGCTGCTCTTGATCAGAGCTGCTGAGGAAAATTTGAAGAAAAAAACAGGCTTATAAAACGTGGAAGCAAGGACAGGTGGCCTGGGAAGAATACAGGGATGTTGTCTGGGAAGCTAGGGTCCAGGTTAAGAAGGCTAAGGCCCACTTAAAATTAAACTTGGCTAAGGGTGTTAAGGACAGCAAGAAAGAATTCTATAGGTACACTGCAAGCTTAGGGACAATGTGGGCCCTCTCCAGAAGCTATCGGGAGAGCTGGCTACCCTGGATTTGGAGAAGGCTGAGGTTCTTAATGACTTCTTTGCCTCAGTCTTTACCGGCAAATGCTCTGACCACACCACCCAAGTCCTGGAAGGCAGATGCAGGGACTGTGAGAATGAAGACCCTGGGCCCACTGTAGGAGAGGATCTGGTTCGAGACCATCTTAAGAACCTGAATGTATACAAGTCCATGGGACCTGACGAAATCAATCCACGGGTCCTGAAGGAGCTGCAAATGAAATTGCTCAGCCACTGTCCATCATATTTGAAAAATCATGGCAGTCAGGTGTAGATCCCGATGACTGGAAAAAGAGAAATATAACCCCCTCTTCAAGAAGGGGAAAATGGGTGAGCCAGGGAACTCCAGATCAGTCAGCCTCACCTCTATGCCTGGCAAAATCTTGGGACGGATTCTCCTGGAAGGCATGCTGAGGCACATGAAAAACAACAAGGTGGTTGGGGACAGCCAGCATGGCTTCACTAAGGGGAAATCCTGCTTGACCAATCTGGTGGCCTTCTATGATGGGGCTATGGAGCTGATGGACAGGGGTAGAGCAGTTGGTGTCATACCATACCTGGACTTGTGCAAAGTGTGTGACACTGTCTCACATGACATCCTTGTCTCTAAATTGGAGAGACATCAACTTGATAGGTGGACCACTTGGTGGATAAAGAACTGGCTGGATGGCCTCACAGAAAGAGTTGTGCTCAATGGCTCAGTGTCCAGCTGGAGACCAGTAACAAGTGGTGTCCCTCAGGGATCAGTGTTGGGACCAGTCTTGTTTAACATCTTTGTTGGTGACATGGACAGTGGGATTGAGTGCGCCCTCTGCAAGTTTGCCAATGACACCAAGCTGGGTGGTTCGGTCGATAGGCTGGAGGGAAGGAGGGCCCTTGACACGCTTGTGAGGTGGGCTGATGCCAACCTGATGAAGTTTAAACATGACAAGTGCAAGGTCCCACACCTGGGTTGGAGCAATCCCAGGCACAGCTACAGGTTGGGGAGAGAAGAGATTGAGAGCAGCCCTGCAGAGAAGGACTTGCGGGTGTTGGTAGATGAGAAAATGAACATGAGCCTGCAGTGTGAGCTCACAGCCCAGGAAGCCAACCATATCCTGGGCTGCACCAAAAGGAGCATGACCAGCAGGTCAAGGGAGGTGATCCTGCCCCTCTACTCTGCTCTCGTGAGACCTCACTTGGAGT